>CAUYRH010157236.1:0-33955 GCA_963574655.1 Perodicticus potto | reverse complement strand
GTTTCATCAGATAAAAACTATCATTTCGGGGGGAGGTTGGGTGGGGGGAGGATGGGTGGAGGGAGGGCAATTAGTGGGATCACACCTACGGTGCATCTTAGTAGGGTACTGGTGAAACTTATTAAATGTAGAGTATCAATGTCTTTATATAGTGATTAAGAAAATGCTATGAATGCTATCTCTCACAGTACGATCAAAATGTTTCTGATTGTATATGAAGCACATTCTGCCCTATGATTGTACCAATGTACACAATTATGATTTAATAAAATTATTTTAAAAAACTATCATTTCTGCTTAGCGGATGAAAAATCGAGGAAGAGGTAAATAATTTTCTGAAGGTCACATAGCTTTTAAATGGCCTTCAAAAGGCAACTTGCTGACTCTGGGGTCCATTTTAACCACTGTCATCTTCCTCATATTACTTTTGCTATGGGCTTAAACTTCAAGAAACAAATCCTAAGAACTCTAGAATGCTATTTCAACCTTCTGACTTATAACATATATATCCTAAAGCAATGTGGAGTAGCACCTGCCAACTGGAAAAATGTAAGGGAACAAAAGGGTAGTAATACAAGGTAGAAAAAGAATAAAACCTCAAATTTGTATCCAAATGCACCAGGATTATTGAGTAAGCCTAATGATTGCACTTTAATTTTATTTCTGAGTGGGGACCTGGCAACTCTTAAAAAGTCTGTTCTCAGGAATTTCCTTTTCTAAATATGATTCTCATGGGCTAGTACACAAGATGGAGAAAATCAGAGAAGAAGCAAAGGATATGGCCTTGTTCCAACTAAAGTTACTAAAAATAGTCATTTATTTGTAGATATAGATGTTTCACAGTAGAATTTCAAGGGAAGGGAAGGGTCCTTTGTTGAAATGTCGCATTTTAAATTCTAATGCTTGATTGCCCAGGAGTAGTAAGGCATTAAATTTCCCCATGGAGTGAAAATTTCATTTTTAGATAATGCAATATTTTATCTAATGTCAAGGTAAGTAGTCTAATGTGCAGCTGATTGCTTTTGTCTCATGCTATCTTGTTTCCCCAAAGGCATTGGTGGATGGGTGTAGATGGAAGAAAAACGTATATCACTTATAGTAGGATTAGGGGTATTTCCACTGGAGAGAGGTTTCCTCTTTCCATTTCTAAGTTATGGAATTACAATGAAGCCTCACTGAACAGCGGACGTGCTAAGGCTTTCCAGCTGGTCTGATCAGTAGCATTATTCCTTGATGAAGGGAGAACACTGAGCTATTCAGTTGTTTTGACATGACTGATATGACAAAATGTTTTTGGTAGGCTTCTTTTCCAGAAAGAGAGCTCTCTAAATCATTAAAGGACAAAACTCAATATTAACAACAGATTGCTCAAGGTTGAGAATAGAACGTACCTGAAGCCAGACCATGTTTACAACTCACATACACATAAGTCAACAGTAGGAGAAAGACAATGGTGCTAAAATTCCCAGTCTATGTATGGGTTAAATTCTTTAGCTATCTGTTTAATGAGAAGATTTGCCCAATATTTATAAACACCATTAATCATCTCTGTCCTATACAGATGGATTTGAGGAGCTTTGGAAGGAATCTGGCAAGTGGACCATCCACCCGAAGGGTCACTGGTTCCACCATGAGCTCAGTATGAATTAATCTTTGCACATCAAGTTAAAAGACCTGGAAGGAACCTTTCTTGAAAGGTCTTGAGGTGTCTGATAATTGAAAATAAGTCAAGATTAGAAGCCATCCTCTAGTCTTCATCATTCCTTCCCTTCTTAGCAGTAGAAGTGAAGATGACATTAGTTTAGACCACAAGAGGAAAGGAGCCCAAGCTCTGCATCTCCTTTGGTTCCCAAAATGGAATTTCCATTTTTTATGTAATTGCAATGCTTTGTTGCATTCCTGATTCCAGTAAATATTTTTTAAGAACAGAAGCTAAGTTTGGGGAGTAATATTGTTCAGTTTGGCATACTGAAACATATTCTTCTAAATCTCCAGAAAAACCAATACAGTCCTACCACACACATACCATAATAATTCTCTGGCATTGAGAATTATCAACCGTGTTTTTTATTCTTTGCCAAAATGAAAAAAAATACTGGAACAAAAGTTTTGCTTTTGATGTATATACTATTATTCTGCTAAGATTTTTTTGTTCTGTTGGCCTTTGGCCTAAAATAATGTAAGACAAACTTTTAGGTAAGCTAGTGAAAGCATAAAAATGTAGAGATGAGAAATAACTAACTACTAAAGTGATGGGATTTTGAGTAAGTTTTCTAAGAATTGATGGAATGACAGGCTTTTATATGCAAAGATCTCCATGACTGAGATAAAGTAGAAATGGGACTTGTAATTCAAAATGTGTAAGTTTGGCTGGGTGTGATGGCTCACACCTAAAATCCTAGCACTCTGGGAGTCCAAGGTAGGAGAATCTCTTGAGCTCAGGAGTTCAGGGTCAGTCTGAGCAAGAGTAAGAGCTTGTCTCTACTTAAAAAAAAGAGAAAAAAAAACTTAGCTGAAAGTAGTGGCGGGCACCTCCCAGTAACTCAGGAGGCTGAGTCAGGAGAATTGCTTGAACCCAGGAGTTTGTGGTTGCTGTGACATAGGCTGATGGCATGGCACTCTAGCCTGGGCAGCAGAGTGAGACTCTGTCTCAAAAAACAAACAAACAAACAAACAAACAAAAAAACCCACAACAAACTAAAAACAAAACAAAAACTGAGAAAGCAAAATATATAATATAAAAAAGGATAAACTATCAGAAAGCTGTTCTAATTGAGGTGATTAATAACTAATAGATTCTGAAAGGTTGTGGTTGTTTTCAATTGTCTTCATCTCTCTCGAATAATAGAAAGATGAACTCCTCTGTTGCCTTGGAGATAAAAAACATTCCGTTGAGGATATGGAAAGTCAGGTCACTCTTGGGAAACACTTAAGGAGTTACTTCATTTTTCCATTTCTTATTCAAGCTTATTCGGGTAAGGCTGTTACGAAGGAATGTGAAGTATTGTGGTCAAGAGCCCACGCAGATTAATTTATATCCTGCATGATGATAATAGTCACCATACTTCCAGAGCTCTCTAAAACATAGGCTTACTCCACAGAGGAAATCCTTTCAAGTTTGACAGGGGCATGCCTCCGGGGCCAGTTGCCTGCTGACTTTCCTGAGCCTGGCCTTGGGACACAAAGGCAGAGTACGCCAGTGAAATAGAACTTTTAGGTCAGTCCCCAAACCTCCAGCCATTTCTTACATTTTGCTAAAGAACCTTCCTCCTTCTCCTCAGCTCCAAGGGCTGAGGGCTGTTGGGTAGAGAAGAGGAAGAGGAGGGTGGAATCCGTTCTCTGTATGATGCCGGTGGGGCAGGGGTTCTCGGACGTTGCTGTCCATCCAGATCACCTGGAACCTCCCTGACACACAGCTGACTCCGCAGGTTTGACATGAAGCGAGACGTCTTTCCAGCTGTTGTTGAGTCTGCTCGTCTTAGGACCACACCTTATAAGAACTACTGCAATGTCTTAGAGATGTTGTCTTTAGAGTTTCAAACAAGTGTTCTCCCAGTTGTGGTGCATAGACTTTGTACTTCAGTTACCCATAAAGGAAAGGGTCAGAGATGAGGAATATGTGTATAATCCGGAAGCCAGGAGCATCTAGGCCTCTCAAGGCTCATCATTCAGATACAGTCATTTACAGATATTTGCCTGTGTGATGAACCTATAGTTAACATGAGTCTTTAATATTCTGCATATATTTTTGTAGAAGGTGATTGAAAGACCATTTCAGCCACACGTTGTCAGAACTGGCTCTATTTAGCCTATTTAGCTTGTTGTCCATGAATAGTATCAGCCTCTGTGTATATCAGAAACATTAGGAGGCTGAAAGAGGACAAAGGTCTGGCTTGAACTATGAGCATTTCAGGCTGGCCAACTCCAGGCAGCCCCTCGGAAAGGATGGAAGGAAAACTAGAAACAACTACAAAAATTTGCATGTTATTTACTTGACTCTTCTAAATTTTCTTTCCCTCTTTCCTCCCTCCCTCCCTCTCTCCCTTCCTTCCTTCTTTCTATCCCCCTTTTTTCTTCCCCCTTTCCTTTTCTTGTACATCCATATACAACAAAGAAATTAAACTTTGGTTAAGAAGTAAAAGGCATATATATCAAAGACATAGCCAAATAAGTTATCATTATCTTTAAGAAGTGTTTGCCCAAATTCCATCATGTAAGAGAGTATGCCTAAGAAGTAAACACTTGATCTTCTCACTCAAAAAACTTCTCTCTTTTTAACATGCCATTGGGAGTATACTAAAGAAAAAAAAAAATTTCTTCCTCTTGTAAGTAGGCAACCATTTAGCTCCTGCTACACAATAGCTAATAACCATTGCTTCCTTTTCATAAGATTGAAATCACTGTTGAAGTCATGGTTAATTTTTAATGTTCTTTTTCTAAAAGTTAGACTAACTTTTAAAAACTCAAGTCGGAAACTAAAATGGATATTATCCCATGGACGGGTGACATCAATTGAAATGTGTTTTTTTTTTTTTTTTTCTTCCAGGTGATTGATGTAATTTTCTATTAAAGTGACCTTTGCTAGAAATGTTTTCCCTGTAATGATTTTCTGTCCTTTTGGCTCAGCGGCCAGAACAGAAAAACTGGCTGGAGCCTGTTGCAGCTACTTGATGTTGAAATAGGAAGAAAATTTGACTCTGAAGCAAGAACAGCCAAGGTGCCACGTGATAGCCAGTGCTTCCCACCCTTCCAGCTCCAACGCCGTGCGCTCCCTGCTCTTCTTATGGAATAGTGCCTGCTGCTTTAATGAAGTCCCACACCCTTTTATAATACAGATGATGTGAAGCATCTGTGGACGTGGGGGTTACACTCGGAATTCCAGATAACTCTGCTGATATAACCTGTACCAGGTGTAGGCATGAATACAGGTACATGACAGGAAAAGGGTTATAATCTAAAAGAATTAGCCAAGAAGGGGGCTAAGATCCACATAGGAAAGGATGTTGCAGGGGAATGGAGTGGGAATATATACAGACTGCTTTGAAATGGCTTACACTTATTTTATTTTTCAATTTCAGATTAATATGAGGGTAGAATTGATTAGGTTATGATGTTTGTGTTTGTGAAGTAAGGTCCCCGTTGTAGCTGTGCCCCTCACCCAGGAGGTGTGCCGTATACCCTTACATTGTGCCCATTAGGAGGAGAACTAGCTTGTTCTTCTTAGGGAATCAAGCAGTGTGTGTGTGTGTGTGAGCTAGCCCTTTCTAGTTTATTATTCTTTGCCATTCTTTGGCAGATCCTTCCCTACTTTAGCCTCTGTTTCCTGGACTCTATTTCATCACCTCTCTGGAGTTCAACACTGGGTCTCTTGCAAAAATTCCTTAATATTTTGCTAACTGCATCTTAGAATTTGTGATTTCAGTTCTTTTGTTAATCGAAAGTCACATGACTTTTCTGATCTACGCGTTTAGTACCATAGGAAGTGTTAGAAAAATATGCCAGCATTTCTTTGATATTTGGAGTGATTTAAATTTTAGTTGTGAGTGAGGATTTTTTTTTCTGTAGCATGTGAGCCTATGTTTATTACTTTCTCACATAAGAGATGAGGGCCTTTCTGGGTCAGCATTATCTAATTGGAAGTGACCATGATATGGGAGTTACAGGCATTCAGGGCTCTCTAGGAAATGAACGAGACATAGTGAAAACAGAAGCAGATAGCGAGATTGACTTTAAAGTAATGATCGATGGTAAGTGGTCATTATGATTTATTCCACTACTTATATAGAAAATATCTATGGAAGAAAGAGGATGGATAGTCTTTTCTCTTACAAGACATCAGGCTGGATCAACCAAATCCCCTTGCCTTTCAACATACACATGAATGTACACACACCACCCATACGTGAACATGAACTTGTTACTGCCTAACATGAACTTGTTACTGCCTCTCTTAGGAATAAGAAATATCAATAATAAATATAAAACCATGTGTTATTTTTCTCATTTGAACTTATGCTTGTATTTGTTTGAACACCTTCCCCTTTAACTTAAACATTATGAACTTTGTTCAGTACACCAGCCACTCTCCCTGTAAATATTTATTTGTGATATTTAATTATAGATTCTACCTGATTTTGAACTTATTGAGATACAGAGCATAGGGATTAAGGCATAGAATGATTTTTTTTTTTTTTTGGTCCATTACTTATACCTGGAATGACTTCAAAAAATGATGCACTTAATCCACAGGTCTTAAGTACAATCTAAATTGATTTAGGCCAATTGAGATAATTTCAAGTAGCTCTAAATAGAAATAAAAGCAATAATTTTGTTGCAAGAGTTCAACATATATGTATACATGTATATATAAATTTAGTCCTCAAAAGTTTAGATAATGCAAGAAAATTATTTATATAATTATTTGTATAATTACAAATAAAAAAAGTGAGGGAAAGAGATGGTGAAAAGGACTGTAAAGTTAAATAAAAATTTTCCAAAGTTTCCAAATATTTCCTGGTATGTATGGCTCAATACTCTCATGACCCTGGGTCACCACTCTTCCTTTCCCCAGTTATATGGCAATTTTATGTGGCAAACCCTAAAGTCTGATAATTTGGATATCAGTGTCAAGTGAATGGTGAGGTATTTTTCCCTAGTAACTCTAGCTGTGCACAATGCAATAATATTCTTTAAAACTATTAAAAGTAGAGTGTAGGGTGGTGCCTGTTGCTCAGTGAGTAGGGCACTGGCCCCATATACCAAGGGTGATGGGTTCAAACCCCACCCCGGCCAAACTGCAACAACAAAAAAAAATCTGGACGTTGTGGCTGATGCCTGTAGTCCTAGCGACTCGGGAGGTTGAGGCAAGAGAATCACCTAAGCCCAAGAGCTGGAGGTTGCTGTAAGCTATGACGCTATGGTGGCACTCTACTGAGGGTGACAAAGTGAGACTCTGTCTCTAAAAAAAAAAAAAAAGTAGGGTATAAATGTCTTACCACAACAAATAAGTAAGTGAGGTGATGGTCATGTTAATCAGTTTGATGTAAACATTCCACATTGTATATATAAATCAGTACATTGTACCCTATAAATGTACACAGTTATGATTTAATTTAAAAAATGGGGCAATCTACATTCCTTGTCCCAACTTCTTCACTTCTCATTTGCAATGCAACTCATAGAAGTTTGGCTTTGTGTCAAACAGACTGAAATTGCCCTGGCAAGAGTAAATAAGGAGTGGACATATTACAATTTTTATATTTCTTGAATAAAGGAATATAGCCATGAACGTTATCAGATGGATGTATAGGCTCTTGACGTTCTTGAAATTCCTAATAGGCTTCAGTCATCCTCTTACCACCTGACTTCCAAGATTCTCTCCTGAACATCTCATCCGTACACACTTAAACTGTGGTGATTTTGTGTATTTCATTCTCACAGATTATGACTTTTCTCACTTTAAATCTTAGTCTTCTTAGATAACGTTCTCTTCTCTTTAAGTGGACCCTCTACCATTGTGCATGTGAGAAACAAAGTGGGAACCAGATAGAGAAATACTGGATGCAGAAATTGAGTAGTAGATATATAGCCTCCATTTCCCTAGAAGCAGTCCAACTTACCACTGCACACTTCCACTCAGATCATAGAAATATTACTGTTTAACAGGCTCTTCTTGAAAGAATTCATAATTTTTTCTTCCATATTTTCTTTCTTCCCACCACTCTCCATGGTTTTGTAAAAAGCATTACTGAAGGCCTGGTGTTCCGATCTTGGAGTAATAACTGAATTCTATCCTTCACCCGTGACATCTAACCAAGCCTATTATCAACATTGTTAAGTAGTATAACCGTTTTTCTTTTATGATCTTGAAATTTCCTATGAAGGGATATGTCCAATGTCTTTACTACTCTGTACTAAAATAATTTAGGTGTCTTTCTTTTCCACTAGATGATAAGGCCAGGGATGATGTCTAATGTGTTTTTGTATATGAATGTTTTAGCACATACTTCACAAGAAACACGTCTTGAACTGAATTGCCTTATATTGCATATGATATTTAATATATTCCTCACATTTCTCACCACTTTGGAGACTTTAAATAATTTTTCTCCCCACATGCAACTAGAGTGGTCATTCAAATTGTTTTGCCTAATATAGCTTGTTCACTACAACTCTGTGAGGGAGATGATAGAATTCCATGTTGGACAGAAAGAAATTGAATCAGAGAAAGATTAAGTAATAAGTCCACAGCCACAGAGCTACTAAGTGGCAGAGTTCAGATTTGTATCCAGCTAGTCTGTATCTCTCATAAGGGATCCATTCAAGAAAATCACCAGGCTTGTCACATACTTTATGGATATTAGGAATATCAAGTTTTATTTTTTGCCTTGTTTGTTTTTATGGATATCCCTTTGATGTAGAATAGATGTTCCTTTTCTGGATATCAAAACTAAATCACAAGTAAAGTTATATCAGATTATAAAAATGTTTGAGAAACAATAGCAAGCCAGAGTTCTTACCACCCAGGCTCAAAATTATGCCCCAAACATATTTTTGATTTCAGTATAAGACATAGTTCATTCAAAACATATTTACTGGACATAATATTTCCTAAATATAATCCCTGCCCTAAGTAATCTAGGCACGGTAATGAAAAAGGTACGTAGACTCTGACTGAGAAAATTCAAAGGTGGTTTTGAACGTTTTCTTTCTTTCACCCACATATTTATTCAGATAACTTACAGTGTTTTCTTCAGTCTCCCATTTCTAAAATGGGAATTGTGATGTTGGTCTCACAAGGTTGTTAGGATGATTGCATGCAATTAGTTTCCTAGTTTCTGGTTTGTATCTTGAGCTTGGTGCAAATGGAGTGGGCAATAGATACAAATCTCCTCTTCCTTTTTCTTCTTCTCTTTTCCATTCTTGCCCCTTTTATTTTCTGTATTATTCGCTAGATTACTGCCACAGTCTCCTTAGTGGTCTCTATTCTCCATCTTCTTGTACAATTCATCTTCTCTGTTCTCTGGGGAAAATGGGAGCTAATTAGAAGGCCCCTGGAAAGGTCGAGATGCTCAGAAATGAAATCCATCATGAGATTCAGTTTATATTTTGATGTTAAATGAAAATCATGAGACATTTGTGAAATTATAGTCCAAGCGATCCACAGACATTTTAAAACACGTGTGTAGGCTTAATCTATATTCAGTGCTGTCTTCTTACGAACACATTTTGAGGGTGTTCCCTTATGTGTTAGACATTTTTGGACTCTTTGCTGAGATAGAAGAAAACATGTAAGTCATTCCTAGTTGACTGCTTACTCTAATGAGGAGTAACAGAAAATAAGAGAATTACTCTAAACTTTGAGTAATGGATTGACTCTCCTTTAAAGTTTATTTATTTACAGGCAAATCAACTGATTACTGTATATGATTTAAAAATCTTAACAAGTTCTTGAATCATCATAAAATATTGTAATTCTGCACATTTTGTTGTGGTTGTTGTCCATCATAGCAAAAACACCTTCAGATAGGGTAAAGGCTGGAATTGTTGGGATTATCTTCCATTGTACCCCTTACTCAGCTTCCCTGCCTCCAAAGAAGCCTTTGTTTCCATGGGCAACAAAGAGACAATAGCACACCAATTCTGAAGCGCTGGGATGGACTCTCATGCCCTGAGGTAAACAGTTGCCTACTGTACTACATAAATACTGAAAGCAAAGCTCTCTTGATAAAAGGCTGCTGCCCAAAAAGCCCACCTCCAACAGATCCTTGATAAAGCTTCCCAGAGAGAGCTACACACCCTGAAGTTTCAATAATGCCTGTCACCTAGGGATGGGAGTCTTTTGTCAGATATCTGCAGCTTTTACATTCCTTTGACATACAATAGAATGTCATTAATGTCATCATTGCCCTTCAAATTGCAGAGAAGACACAATGTCCAGCAAATTTGTTTGTTTCTAAATCAAGGTAAGTGAAAGGGATTTTCATCATGTTTTGAAACCAGCAGTTTTGGGCATGTGTATGTATAATCATGCATTCTTGGCTATGAAGAAAATTAGGGGTAATTATTTAACATCAACATGCACAGTTAATCCTTTTCTCTTCTCATTTTCAGGATCAAAAATGTTTTGTTGTATGATATTAGGCCGTTTATAAACAGTTGGACGATAATTGCAAAATTCAGAGGATCTCAGAAATATTGTTTTAATGATGTAGGTTTGGTCAACTTGGATGCTTTCTGCATTTTTACCGCATCGAAATGTTCAAATGAAAAAGGAGAGACAACAAATCTGGGAAGAGAAGAGTCCTAAAGTCTGGTGATACTGGGTTTCTGGGATATCTTTCCAGGTACGACAGGGTTTCCTCGTCGTCCAAACACTCTGTGTCACCGAGAAGCACTGAGCAGTACAGAATGTGTGTGTGTTTGTCCTGTGAGGACCGGAGACATGGCATCTGGTCCTCTCTGTGTACCCATTCCCAGTGTTACCTGACATTTACTTACAGCGTATAGTAAGATTTACTAAAAGATTGGAGTGCAAGTTTATTGGAAGCATTTTTAGAGACACTGAAAGATTTAAACTGCACGGTCTACCCTGGAAAGAGAGATGCATAAGCCAATATCTATAACATGCAAGTGGTTGAAATAAGCATTCATCTAGGATTCTGACGTTAATGTCTACAAAAACGTCAAGATGGTGAACTGATGTTCAGCAATCATCTTATGTTATTTCTGTATGATTGTTCATAAAGCACAATCATCTTATTTGATCTTTGCCACTGTATTATGATTTTGGGAGAACATTACATTGAATGAGATAGTAAATAAAAGGAAGTTATGGGAATGTGAATTGTTTTTTCATGGGTCACATGGCAGTCATGCAGGTCCTCTGAATCCTTCCTTAGTACTCTTTCCATTCCACTCTTATCTTCTCAAGTTTTCAGTGGGAGAAATGAGGGTGAAGACTTTAGATGCAGAGATGACACAACAGAGTCACTTTGTTACAGATAATCATTCAACCACAGAGAATCCAGATAAAATTCATTCAAAGATTTTAGAAGACACACCTGTACACAGAACTGCAGATTCATTGACAAAATTTAGAACATGCTGCCAAAGTGTTAAAAGAAAGGTAATAACAGAAACATGATTATAGGCAACAAATGCTGAAATATTAATTACCAACATATGTAAAATGCTTTAAAACTTAAAGACCTTTTCTGTTGTTTATCACATTTGATTTTCACAAATGCATATAATTAGTTGGTGTTGGAAGTGGGCTACACTTTTACTGGACTCTGATCTTTTCACTTGTAAGCTAATTGGCAAGGCATCCTGAAGACCTTGGCAGTATTGCCACTGTGGTTTGTAACCATGGCTAAATCCCCATCTAGGCCCATTTAACTTCCAGCAGCTCCATGGACACCGACTGTTCAACAGCTTTCTGCAGTAAGCCCTCCAATTCCATTAGTGACAGGGCACAACAGTATGACTCGGTAAGTCCAAATCCACCCCATAGAATGGAAAAGTGTTCATTCAACATTTATTGAATACTTGTTATTTGCCAGGTACCGTGGGGTGCTGACTTTCTTTTAAATGATGAAAAAGACGTAGTCAGCTCTCAACTAGTTTATCAACCACACAACAGAACATAAGGTTACAGAAGTAAGAAATGTCTTATGAAAAAGTTCTAAAGAATGAATTTTCTACATGAAGACATGACTTGATGTTATTATTAGGTTTCTTATCACCTAAACGATTTGTCACAAGAATTGAAATTTAGTCTGCAGGTGTTAGAAGAATATTTCATTTAAAGTTATAGTTTGATGTGATGATGTCTTCTGTAAGTATTGGGGGCATTTTTTCCCTATAAGTTAGAAGTAGTGGTTTTGTTTTTTGTTTATTTATTTGTTTTGTTTGTTTCCCAAGAGTGTCTATAACTGCTGGATCAATGTTACCGTGAGTATGCCAGGATTTGTTCCTCTAACAGATTATCTGGTCTCGGGTTATTCAATAACTTTCTTTCTTCATCTGTTGGCAAGTTGATTTGTGATATTTCTTCTGGTACTCCTTTATACATTGAAATCTCAAGTTCCATTTAAAAAATATTTCAGAGTCAATATAATAGAAATAGAGGTACATGAGCTTCAGAGTCAGTCAGATAAGATTGTGAACCTCTGTTCTACAGATGAGTATTTGTATTTACTATGAGGAGACAGTTAGCTTCCCTGGATCTCACTTTATTCATCTGTAAATAAATAGAAGATTTTCTGTCTTTTATTAAAAGTTAGGTGTATCAAAATAGTTATAAAGCAAAATTTAAAAACAACCAAATGGTTATTATAATCCTTTGAATAATTATCTTTCTAATAGTTTAGTTGTTCTTATATTGATTGATAATGACAATTCACAGATCTCCACTTTTATGCATTTGTGGAATTTGATTTCAAGGCTAATATCGGCAGAGTAGACAAAGCACGCAGGCACCATGTGTGAGTTCTTCTGATTAAGCATGTTTTGCCTAATAGTTTCAATAACCCTGCTTCACTACCTGTTTGTGAACAGCTAAAATGAATCCTGATTGTTCATTGTTATATTCAGAAAATTAGTAAGTGTGTGAAGTTCATTGCTAAAAACATCTGATAAATAAAAACCTCAAAAATAGAAAGTATTCATGGGCAATGTTGAATATGTGAATGCTTTTACAGCTGTATTGGGGCACAATGATAAGAGAGATTTTACTTGGTTTCAAATAGTTTTCATAGGGTTGCTTGATTCAGTGAAACTTTTAAAAAAGAATACTATATCCTTTTATGTACCAATGCTTACAACAGGCTATAACAGTGTGTAACTACACTGAAGCCTGAGAAATACTCCTTTGTTTAGCTAATGTATATGAATTAACTATTTTGTTGCAGGCATTCTGCTAGGCATGACAGAGTGAAAATAGACATCTCAGCCATTGAAGAAGTGCAGACTTTGAATCACTGCCCTATCCACCAGGTTTTTGCAGCATCACTCAACCCTGTAAGGCTAGGACATGACTGACTGAACCAGAGGTTGAGATATGTAGAGGCAAGTTTCACCATTCAGTGTCTCTCTCTTGAAAATTTTAAAATATAGTAAGAGGCATCAAAAATCTGGGGCTTGTAGAGGTTGAACCACATTAACGTCATCCAAGGAGGGCCATAAACTGTGCTGTGGGTACAGGCTCTGGCTTGGTTCCACAGCAGCTGTGTCTGTGTAGGGCAACCCAGGTGGCAACACTGGGTAGTGGTTCTGTGGGAGCCTGTTCTGCTTGGGTCTCCTAGGAGTAGTCGAGTCATGTGGCTCCTGCTTGCAGGGTTTGCTGGGGTTTCTGGTCTCCCTGCACCCTTCTCAGCCTGGCAGAGTTGATGGGAACATGGCAGCAACATATGTGAGCTGTAGACACAGCACCCTTAGTCTGTGTCCTCAGAATAACACCTGACTCAGGACCCAGGTTTTGGAAGACATATTGAGCCCACTGTGCTTCCTCTCTGGAGCAATGCCACTATAAGTCTACAGTCAGTTCCCAGATCAGAGCAGAGGCCTGCTGCAGTGGAGGGACCCGACTGCAGCTCCAGTTGCAATATCCACAGGGAAAGTGTGGATTCCTGGGGTCTCCCCTCCATCCCTTCCTCTGTGTGGAAGTCTTCCATGGGTATCTCCAATCCAGCCTAGTGGGTCTTCCCTCTTCTCTGTCTTTCACTTTAGGTGCCCCCTGTTACCTCTCTGTTGATTACCATTGCTCTTTCCTAGATAATCAATCTAAAAGTGAATATCTACTCACCACTTTTGATTCTTTCCATGAGTGGGCATATGCAGGCTGCTTCTAGTCTGCCATCTTGGCCCCTCTCCTAGACTTTATAGGAAAAATCTGTGTTGTAATTATTGAGAATGTTTCATTTATTTGTTTAATCAATATTGCACTTCATGCAGAGTGTACCAGGTCACTGTCTTCATATACATTATGTTAAAGGAATCTTTGAGTCCTTTTTCTTCTTACATCATCTGCAGCATGTAATAGAGTCCAATGTATGTAATAAAAACTGCTATAATCAGTGCTCAAGTGAAGAGTTTTACGTGGTTAAATGAAGCAACATATATTATCTATGAGGATGTACTCACTGATTCAGTGATTGTGATTTAATGTAGTGCCTATGATGCTATAATCAACAATATTTTTGAGTTGTAAAATTTCTTTTTAGTGATTTATTATAATGAACATATTTCTAGGAGACATATTTATCTCCAAGTTACAAATACTTATTCATTCTTCAATATATCTGAGGTATCACGGTGGGTCACTTCTACATTATTCTCTGAGAGCCTTGAAATGTCTTGCAGGAAGTCATGCTATCTTGTAGGAGATACCTCGTTAGGATGATCTTATTCTACATGAATCAAAAGGGGTGCAGCTGAGTCCAGTCTGCCACCCACTTCCTCCAAGAAATTGATCACATTTTCTCCAAGATATCTGTGACACTATTTGAATACCTTTAGGCAAAACTTTATCTATTGCATATTGAATGGAAGAACCACCCAACCAAACCTTGGTACTTCTGGTACAAGCCTGAAGTTCGGACCACAAGATAATAAAATAAAAATTGTGTTTTCAGCTGAACATTTTTAGGCAACAGCAGATAACTGGAATATGAATAGTCATCCAAATTGATATAGAGTTATAAATTGCTCTAAATGCACTGGTGGAAAAATGCAGGGCACTTAGAGAAATTGTCATGAAGAGTCCTGGTGTGATATCATTGATTTTTTTCAATTCTTTTTCCACAATGAGGAGAATGCATGTACTGTGTATTTTTGATTGAGAATTATTGATATTGAGTTACAGGTTGCTAAAAGCATTCTTCTGCATGTGGATATTCAATTTTCCCAACAAAATTTATTGAAGACATTGTCCTTCCCCCTTTGCATGCTCTTAGCATCTTTGTTGAAGATCAGCTGACTGTAGATGTGTGGGTTTATTTTTGAATTCTCTATTTTGTTCCATTGGTTTATATGTCTGTTATATCAGTACCGTGCTCTTTTGACTACTGTAGTTTTGTGGTATACTTTGAATTCAGGTAGTGTGATACTTCTGGCTTTGTTCTTTTTGCTTAAGATTGCTTTGGCTACTTGAGATCTACTTTGTTTCCATGCAAATTTGAGGATTGTTTTTCTACTTATGTGAAAATTGTCATTGGAGTTTATACAGGAATTGGCTTGAATCTGTAGATTCCTTTGAGCAGTATGAACATTTCAGCATTATTAATTCCTTCTATCCATGAATATAGGACATTTTTCCATTTTTAATTTCTTTCATCAACTTTTTATATTTTTTGGTGTACAGATGTTTTACACTTGGTTAAATTGCTTCCCAAGTATTATATTGATTGATTGATTTTGATGCTATTATGTAAAGAATTGGACATAAAACCTAAAATTATAAAATAACTTGAATAAAACAAGGAAAATGTTCTTGAATTTATATTTGGGAGAAATATTTTTGATATGACCTCTAAAACACAGCCAATGAAAGTAAAAGTAGGCAAAGGGGAATGAATAAACTACAAAACATCTTGACAGTGAAGGAAAGATCAATAGAGTAAAGAGGAAACCTACAGAATAAAAGAAAATATGTGCAAAAATACATCTGATAGAAGGTGTCTATCCAAAACAACTCATTAGTTTAAAGAAAAAAAAACTATTAAAAAGTGATCAAAGGACATAAAGATGTTTTTCTTAAAATAAGACACACAAATAGCCACCAGGTATACAAAAAGGTGCTCCATATCACTCATCATGAGAGAAATGCACATTAAATTCACCATAAGATACTACCTCATACCCATTAGAATGACTACATCAAAAAAGTGAAGAGGCCAGACATGGCTGTTCACCCTCTAATCTCAGCACTTTGGAAGGCTCAGGTGGGAAAATCATTTGAGGCCATGAGTTCTAAGACCGGCCCAGGCAACATAGCAAGAATCTGTCTCCACAAAAATAATTAAAATGATCCAGGTGTGATAGTGCATGCTTGTAGTCCCAGATACGCAGGAGGCTGGGGCAGGAGGACTGCTTGAGCCCAGGAATTCTAAGTAACAGTGAGCTATAATTATGCCACTGCACTCTAGCCTGGAAGACAAAGCTTGACAGTGCCTCTAAAAATAATAATAAAACAACAACCACACAACAAAAAAGAAAAAGACAAAAAATAAGAGTTGGTGAGGTATAGAGAAAAGGAATCCCTGTATGCTATTGATGGTAACGTCAATTATGAAAAACAGTATGGTGGATCCTTCCCAAAAAAAAAAAGTCAAGTATAGAATTTCTATATGAGTTGACATTTCCTTTCCACCCCTCGGTAGAAATTTAAAGGAAATAAATCAATATGTCGAAGAGATAAATGTGCCCCATATTCATTGCCATTTTATGGCCAGATATGAAATCAACATGTCTGCCAATGGAAAAATGACTAAAGAAAATTTTCACACACACACACACAGAGTAGAATATTCTTTGGCTTTACAAAAAAAGAAGATCCTATCCTTTAAAACAATGCGGATGAATCTGGAAGACATTATGATAAGAAAAATAAGCTAGGCACAGAAAGGCAAACACTGCTTGATCTCACCTATCTGTGGAATCTAAACAGCTGAATTCATAGAAAAATAAATAGATTGATGATTACCCTTGGCTGGAGGGGTGGGCGGAATAGTGAAATGTTGGTCAGAGTGTATAAAGTTTCAGCCAGACGGAAAGAATGAAATCTGGAGATACATACAATGTGGTGATTATAGTTCATCACAATGTATTGTGTACTTGAAAACTGCGAGAAGATTAAAAGTTCTCAGGACACACACACACAAAAAACTAAACTAAAAAGTATGTAAAATGATGGTTACATTAATTAGATTGATATAGCCATTTCATAACACATACATGTATCAAAACATTACTTTATACACCACAAATACGCACAATTTTTATTTGTCAGTTAAACCTTAATAAAGCTTAGGGAAAAAGTGCTAAAAGCAGCAAGTAAATGGGATGTAATGTAACTGAAGGTTAACATCATTCACTTTGCAATTTTCTCTAAACTATTTCTAGTAACTTGCCTTGAAGGAATACTACTTATTAACTGTCATAGAGTATCTTTTTTACTTGTATAAAGGTGTTGAGAAACAAATTTCAATAATTTCAGAGACGGAAACTAAATCAGAAAAGAAAGTTATTAATAATATATTTCAAACATGGTAATTATTATGCTTCTACTATATATCAGGGACTAAAATAATGTCTCCTATAGCCAATTTTTCCTTCACATTTATTTAATGACACTGATCTTTTGAAATGGCAGGACTTCACTTTTATTTTTATTCTATTTTACTGGTGCTTCAAAAACTTACACAATGGTGGGCTACTAATTTTCCCAATGGCTACACACTCTTGCAGGTGGCAAATCTAGGTTTCAAGTTTGGTTTCTACGTCCTCCCTGAACACTATACACCGTAAGGAACATAGTGCTTCTGACTGTTCTGACCTAGGGCTATGTGAATAATAACTGAGCAAGAGAAAGTTTGTGTTTATTACCATTGAGAACCAATAACAATTTCTATCTGGTCTATGTGCTCTAAATTCTGAAGGAAAATGTGACTTACACAGAAGTACTGAGATACATATACAGTTGCACAAATGCATTCACAGGCACTATCGAAGTTTCCCACAACATCACACCAGTTGTTTCTTTAAGTTAAGAAAAAATCTTCGGCAGCACCTATGCTCAGTGGGTAGGGCGCCAGCCACATAACACCGGGGTTGGAGGGTTCGAATCCTGCCTGGGGCCAGCTAAAACAACGAAGACAACTGCAACAATAACAACAACAACAAAAATAGCCAGGCATGTGGTGGGCACCTATAGTCCCAGCTACTTGGAAGGATGAGGCAAGAGAATTGTGTAAGCCCAAGAGTTTGACGTTACTGTGAGCTGTGATACCATGGCACTCTACCCAGGGTGACAGCTTGAAATTCTGTGTCAAAAAAAGAAAGAAAAAACAAAAAGAAAAAAAAAAGAAAAGAAAAAATCTTCATTAATGTCTGAAATAGTGTGGCAGGAGCTCAAACAAAAGGCAAAATAAATGAAGACTATAAAAATCCAAAAAACCAACCAACCAACCAAACAACCAACAACAAAAGAAAATTAAATGAAAATAAAGCAATGTGAGTTGGCATGCACAGGACTAGCTCCCTGCTATATATTCTTGATTTTGAATATCTCAGTTATTTTCAATTTCCTTGACATTACGCATATTTGGATAGGTATGAACCTAATCCCGTGTATTGTTCTATAAGCATTATTTTTTACCTATTATAAGAAATGCAAGACATAACTAACTTGTCAACAATTTCTGAGATTACTATCTGGGCATGCTATGTAAAAGACACTAACTTGGTTCAGAAATCAAGCATTGATTAATCTTAACTCTGACAAATTTGAATCTGATTTGTGGTGAATTTCAATAGATCTGACCTTTCTTAATTACCCACATTTCGAGGCAGCATATGTCTGTTTAATGCTTTTGTATGAGTTTCCCATTTGGGCTTTTCACTTATTACCAGCTTGATTTTAAAGTACTTTTTTCAGACATCTGCGGTAGGATCTTCTCTATTGCCAATGACATCCATTTTAGTGGTTATCCTCAGAGGATGCAGATTCCATACCTCTGAAGCTGTCCTGGAAGAAGAGAACTAGATTAAAATAAAATTTGTGGCAGAACTAACCTTGTTTCATCTTTGGCTCTTCCTCTGCTATTAGGAGGCTGCATACACGGTTCTCTGCGCTAAAAGGGCATGATTTTTTTTTTTTTTATTTCAGACGCTTTAACTTTCTAATGTTTATTTATTTATTTATTTATTTATTTATTTTTACCCTGGCATATAGAAGAAAATACAGAATAAATCTTTTGTTTAAGATGATAAGAAAATTAAAGACAGTGAAACAAGCATTCATTTCTTAGGGATCATAAAATTGTGTACAAGTATTATGAATATTACAACCACACAATGTTGTAAGATTGGCATGTCTGATTACCTCACATCATACTTATAAATTCTACTCCTAATAAAAATACATATTTATAAAGTGGTTCAGGAAAAACAGAACTGATGTTGAGAAACTAAAAATTCAGAGCTATAAATAGTATACTGTGAGTTATAATGTACTTTTTGTCCAGGTAGATAATGTGAATGTTGACATGAATGTGTGAGGGGCAGGTGGTTTACTCTGGGAAGTGAGCTGCTGATTTTGTTAGTTACAGAAATTTAACACTCCTAAATAAATGCAATAATAGGAAGTGACTGACACAATAGCTAAAGCAGGAAGTACTTAATTACAAGATATTTGGAAAACAACCCTAAATCCTGTTACAGATTAGTTACATTTGACGCATTTAAAAGGGCAAGTGGACAGCCCTTTCTCATCAATGAGTCCTATGTGTCATTTCATACAGCTTTCATTGCATAGTGGACGACTCTGGAGAGAGATAAGTCACTTTGGAGTTTTACTAGGGTCGTGCATTTATGAGTAGAAGAAAAGCTGAGGAGAGGTTTTTTATTTTTGTTTTGCAGTTTTTGGCTGGGACTGGGTTTGAACCTGCCACCTCCAGCATATAGGGCTGGCGTCCTACTCTTTTGAGCCACAGGGCCCGCCCACTGAGGAGAGTTTTTTTTTTAAAGGGACACTTTGGAAAGTGGGCAGAGTTTAGGAAACTCAACAAAGGGTAGTTTAGTGCCCACCCTAACCCTGCCGGAAGGGATCTAAGGACAGCGAATGCCCCAACCTCAAGAATCACAGGAACCTGGGAAGAGCTTGAGGAAAGGGAATGAGATGTACCCAATACACACCCATGTTTGTGGACAATAGATCACCAAAGAAAAATCATTTTAAAACTAAATTTAGTTAACATATATATCTCTGATTGGTGATCCTCTGCAGCTTCCTTTCGAACTTTACAAAATTAGAAAAAAGATGTTACTGAATCTACTGTTTCTTGTCAACTTGTCACCAGCAGGAAACCCGTAGATAAAATAAGTCATCAGTAACTGCAACTACATTAACAATAACTATTATTAATTTGTTAAAATTTGTTTCCTATTCTTCATGCCTTTAATTTACCTTTTTTTTTTTCAATCTTCATAGCTTAACTTTTAAACATTGGCTATGTCATCATACTGATGGAATTCAAACATTCCACTGTTCACAGTGCTGTGTGACCTTGGACGAATGACTGTGAACTTGTACAACTTACCTTTGCTGCATATTAGTTTGGTCATATGAAAAATGAAGATAATTTTTCTATGCCTAAGGATTTTGTTGCCAACATATATAAGAAGAACTCGATACATTTTAGTTGTAATTATTGCTTCTGGGAAGCTATATGGCTAATTCATAAATAATGAATAATAACTTACGTAAACTATTAACTGGAAAAAAAATAATAAACTACGATATAACCATATTTTAAAATATGAACATGGAAACAGTATTTTCCTCTTAGAATTTCTGTGAATATCAAATGAGATAAAATGTGGAAAGTTCTTTTTAATGTATATAAAGATGGTTCTTAATATTTTTATATTAAAATATTAAGGGGGTACAAATCTTTTTGTTACACCGATACCTTATATAAAGCTTAAGTCCATGCTTTCAGTATACCTGTCACCAGAATAGTGTTGAGTATACCCAATAGGTGATATTTTTCCCACAATTCCCTTTCTCCCCACTATTTGGTTTCTCATGACCTTTATACTGCTTTGTGCCCCTGTGTGTACCCATCTTTTAGCTTCAACTTATTAGTGATAACATATGGCATTTTGTTTTATCATTCTTGAGATAGTTCTCTTTGGATAATGGTCTTCAGTTGCATCATTTCAATTGTTTTCATGCCTGAGTAGTACTCAAAGGTATGTAGACAGTGTGCCAAAGACAGTTGCATGTTTTAAGAGATGTTATCTATGCATTACTTTTCAAAGTTGAACTCGAATTACAGTAGCCATGTGTGTATGATGTTTGCTCAAAAAATGCCATTAATTAATGAATGTTCGTGTCACCGTGCAATAGGCAGGGTGGTCAAAGAAAATGGTTGAAGCAAGATTGTTGTTCAAGGAGCACAAGACCAGTTTGAAGTGGTATTTAAAATTTGAAAACACTGTGGAGGTAAAATGATAGCAGAGGAGTGAAATATGCAGCAGAACCTCCAACACCGCTAGCATTTGCAAGCATTTGTGTTAAGTTTGTAACACATGGTATTGTGTGGGGTGTGTGCAAGGGAAGGTCCAGGAGGCCTAGCACAAGTTTTTGGGTCAACATTGCTCAAGCATTTCTTCACTGTTACCAGAAGCATCTGGACCCTGACAGTAGCCAGCACCTCTTGTAATTGCAAAAGTCAAAGAGGACTTGTATTCATCTTTTGTTATTAGCATATTTTAAGTATTACAAATTTAATAATATTTTCTTTAACAATTCATGAATTGGTAAGCACTTACCTTAATTCCACATCTTTGCAATTGTGAACAGGGCTGCGAGAAACATTTGAGTGGCGCTGTATTTTTTAATAAAATGACCTTACTTTCTTTGGGTAGATACCTAGCAGTGAGATTGCTTGATTGACTGGCAGGTCTACATTTATTATGTATTCTTTTTGAGGAATCTTGACACTGTTTTCCATAGAAGTTGTACTAGTTTGCAGTCCCACCAATGTTTTACCGTCCCTTACTCTCTGCATCCATGCCAGCTTCTATTATCTTTGAGTTTCAAATAATGGCCCTTCTGCTAGGGGGGAGGTGATGTCTCAGTGCAGTTTTAATTTGTATTCCTACAATGATTAGTGATGTTGAGCATTTTTCATATGTTATTGGCCATTTGTCTATCTTCTTTCAAAAAAATTCTGTTTATGTCTTTTGTCTACTTTTCATGGGTATTTGTTTTTCTTGCTGATTTATTTCAGTTCTTGGCAGATTATAGATATGAGTCTTTTGTCAGATGTATAATTTGAAAATGTTTTCTCCTATTTTGTAGGTGGTCTATTCATTCTGTTGACAATTTCATATGCCATGAAGAGCTTTTTAATTTAATAAAGTCCCATTTATTTATTTATGTTTTTATTATATTTACCATTAGGGTATTAGTTATAAATTTTTTATCTAGGTTGATGTGAAGGATCGTTTTTTCTATATGTTCCATCAGAATGTTTATGGTTTCATGCTTTAGATTTAAGTCTTTTCTTCACCTTGAATTAATTTTTGTTTATGATAAGAGGTAAGAGTCCTATTTCATTCTTTTGCATGTGGGTCTCTAATTGCCCAGGCTTGTTTATTGAATTGGGCTTCCTTTCCCCAGTGTACGTTGTTATCTGCTTTGTTGAAGATCAGTTGGTTGTAGGTAGAAGGTTTTAGTTTTGGGTGCTCTATTCTGTTTTGATGTGCATTAAATTGAGTATATAAATAATTTTTGGTAGAATGAGCATTTTAATGATGTTGGGTTTACCAATCAATTGAACATGGGATGTTTTCTCATTTTTTGTGTCATCTGCAATTACTTTCATTGGTGTTTTGTAGTTCTTCATATGGAGATCTTTCACTTCCTTGGTTAAGTCTATTCCTATATATTTGATTTTATTTGTAGCTGCTGTGAATGATACTGAGGCCTTCACTTGACTCTCAGCTTGACTATCATTAGTATCTAGAAATACCATGGTTTGATGATGTTGATTGTGTAACCTGAGACTTTGCTGCATTTTTGTTATCAATTCCAGGAGTCTTTTGGTGGCGTCTTCGGAGTTTTCTAGATATAAGATTATATCATCAGCAAATAGTGATAGTTCAAACTTCTCTTTTCCAATTTAGATGCCATTTATTTCTTTCTCTTGCCTGTTTGATCTCGGTGGGACTTCTAATATACTGTTAAGTAGAAGTGGTGACAGTAGTCATTCTTGCCCTGCTCCAGTTCTTAGGGGGAATGCTTTCACTTTTTCGCCATTCGGTATGGCGTTGCTGTGGCTTTGTCACATATGGCTTTTTATAATTGTGAGATATGTTCATTTTATGTCTAATTTGTGGAAGGTTTTTATCATGAAAAGGTACTGGATTTTGTTGAATGCTTTTTCTGTATCTATTGAGATGCTAGTATGTTTTTTGTTTTTGTTTCTGTTTATGTGGTGAATAATGTTATTGATTTGCATATGTTGAATAAAACTCACTTGATCATGGTGGGTTATGTTTACAGGGTGCTGTGGAATTTATTTTACTAGT
This sequence comes from Perodicticus potto, assembly GCA_963574655.1. NCBI lineage: Eukaryota > Metazoa > Chordata > Mammalia > Primates > Lorisidae > Perodicticus > Perodicticus potto. Next base: position 10,633 of record CAUYRH010157236.1, on the reverse strand, counting down.
GTTTAGTTAGGAATTTTTGCCTCTATGTTCATAAGGGATATTGGTCTGTAGTTTACCTTTTTTTGTTGTTGTTATGTCCTTTCCTAGCTTTGTTTTCACCTTCATATGAAAGCTAGGAAAGATGGCTTCATAGAATGAGTTAGGGAGCAGTCTTTCCTCGTTGATGTGATGGAATGATTTCTGTGGGAGAGATACCAGTTCTTTTGGGGGTCTGGTAAAATTCAGCTATGAATCTATTTGATCCAGGGCTTTTTGTGGTTGTTAGTAGATGTTTTACTACTGCTTCAGTTTTTTTTTTAGAGACAGTTTCACTTTGTCACCGTTGATAGAGTGCTGTGAAGTCACAGCTCACAGCAACCTCCAGCCGTTGGGCTTAGGTGATTCTCTTGCCTCAGCCCCATGAGCAGCTGGGACTACAAGCGCCCTCCACAACATCCGGCTATTTTTTGTTGCAGTTTGGCTGGGGCTGGGTTTGAACCCACCAGCTTCAGTATATGGGGCCAGCGACCTACTCACTGAACCACAGGCGCCTTGATGGGTTTGATTTCTGTGTCTTCCTGATTCTGACCTGACATGTTGTATTTCTAGGAATTTATTCATTTCCTCTCTGTTTTCTAGGTCTGTTTTTTTTTTCTTTTTTTGCATAGATTTTTCTCAGTGTTCACTGATAATCGACTGTATCAACTGGTCAGTTGTAATGTTTCCCTTTTACTTTCTAATTGAGGTTACTTAAGTCCCAGTTAATAAGGTTACTTATTTCTGGTTAATCTACGTACTGGTCTTTCCACTTTGCTTATCTTTTTTTTTCCCATAGGAAAACAGTAATTGAACGATGAATTGAATTAAATAACAAAGTTCAAGCCATCATAAACTCATAGACCACAATGATTTTACACTTTGCTTATCTTTTCACAGAACCAACATTTTGTTTTATAGATCATTTATATTGTTTTCATTGGTTTCCATTTCATTAGTCCTTCTCTGTGTTTTGTTATTTCTTTTCTTCTGCTGGATTTGGATTTGGTTTATTCTTCTTGTTCTAGTTCCTTGAGGTATAAAATTAGGTTGTTAATTTTTAATCTTTCTGTCTTTTTTATGTAGGCATTTAAAGGTATAAACTTTTCCCTTAGGGCTTTTTTTGTGTGTATCCCATGTAGTTTTGAAAGTTGTGTCTCCTTTGTTGAGGAATATTTTGTTTTATCTTAATTTCATCATTGACCAAGGATCATTCAGCAGCAGGTTATTTAGTTTTCATGACTTTGTGCCAATATGAATGCTTCTCTTAGATTTATAGTTTTATTCCACTGTGGGCTGAGATGATATGTGGTAAGATTCTTATTTTTTTTTAATTTTATGATACTTGTTTTATGCCTAAAATGTGATTAGTCTTGGAAAATGTTCCATTTGTTGATGAGAAAAATATACATTCAATAGTTTTTTAGTACAATATTCTGTTAATGTCTGTGAGATCCATTTTTTTCTAGTCTCTTGTTTAAATTAAATGTTTCTTTATTCATTTCCTGCTTCGATGATCATCAGCTCTGTCAGTGGAATTAAGATGCTTCTGTTTCCTGACAATTAAGTTGCTTCTGTTTATTTATTTGCTTTGATATAGAAAAATTTTATTTTTGAAACTGGGAGCTCCTGTCTTAGGCATGTATATATTTGGGGTTGTTGTGACTTCTTTCGTAATTGCTCCCTTTACCATTCTCTTAGGACAACGTTAGCCTTTTATCCACCATTGTTGATTTAAAGTCAATTTTATCTAATGTGGTAATCACTACACCTGTTTGCTTTTGGTTTCCATTTCATTACCTTGCATCTGTGTGCATTCTTCTCATTTAGATGGAGACAAAAAAATACATGGCTTTTGTTTTTTGTTTTTTATTTTATTCAGCCAGTGTAATTCTTTTAAATGGGGCCTTGAAAACATTCATGTTGAATGTCAGTATTGATATGTGGGATTCTGTTCTGCTTAACCTGTTGGACAATACCTTATTGTTTTGTGTTCCCTCTTGTGATATTGTTTCATAAGAGCTGTGAGCTAAAACTTTTGGGTATTTTTACATTGGTAGGTGTCTATTACATACTGTGTGCTGGTTGTATGTGTTATATAGTGCACTTTTGAGCATTTCCTATAGTACAAGTCTAGTAGTGATAAATTACCTTACCATTTGCTAATGTGGGAATGACTTTCTCTTCAATTTATGAAAATTAGTTTTGTAGGCTAGAGAATTCTTGGCTTGCAGTAATTTTATTTAAAGAGACTAAAGATAAGACCCCATTTCTTTCTGGCTTAAAAGGTTTCTTAGAGGATGTCTGCAGTTAGTGTGACTGGTTTTTCTTTGTATGTTACTTGATATTTCCACCTCACAGCTTGTAGGACTTCCTGCATCTTGCTGTCTTTGGCCAGTCAGATGTTTATATGCATTTGTGATGCCCTTTTTGCAGTTTGTCTGTTGAGTATTCATTGAATTTCTTGTACCTGTATGTCTAAAACTCTGGCAAGACCTGCAAAGTTTTCCTCAATTCTTCCCTCACATAGGCTTTTTCAGACCTTTTGCTTTTTCTTTTTCAGACTCATGGATACTTACAGTTCTTATATTTTGCCATTCCATAATCCCGTATTTCTCATAGCCTTTATTTATTCTTCTTAATTATTTGTTATTTTTGACTGAGTGAGTTAATTTGAAAGAGTTGCCTTAGCTGCCTTCAAGGTCTGAATTTTTTGTTATTGTTGTTAGTTTAGTCTATTCTTAAAACTTTCCAGTGTGTTATGTAATTCCCTAAGTAATATTTTCTTTACAGAGTTCTATTTTTTTTAATATATATCTACGTCTTTACTGAATTTTCCATTGGTTTCCTAAATTGTTTTTCTGGTTTCTTTGAGTTGTTTTTCAATTTTCTCTTGAATCTCATTGAGTTTCCTTATAATCTATATTTTGAATTTTTATCTGTTATTTCAATAGTTTTATTTTAGTTGGGATCCATTGCTGGAGAACTGATATGTTCTTTTGAGGGTGTCTTTTTACTTTGATTTCATACTTGAGGAGTTCTTGCAGTTCTCATTCAGAGCAGCTGCCATATCTTTTTTTTGGATTTTGATTGATTTAGATGAGGTTCCCCCCCCCTTTTTCTTAAGGGTGTCTCTGTAGCATACGGTGTATAAGGACCTTTGGCTTTTCTTTTGGGTACTTTGACAGGGGTCTAGGTTCTCAATGGATATCTTGGTTATAGATATCTTTCACGTGGTTTTTCTCAACTGCTAGGTACTTGTACATTGTAGCAGTGGTGAGCTATGTGTGTGGGCAGATTCTGTGTCTCTTGTTGACCAGGGAAGATGGAGGTCTTTGAAATTCTCTCTATTTCCCCAGCAATTTTCCCTAACAATATGAATTATACTGGGATATACAGTTTAATCTCTGAGAATTTAGGAGATGCTTGTGGGTAAGAATAAGCCACACCCTGTAGTTTGAGTCAGTAAATGCTGTAATGGGCTGTATATGTTGTCCTCCCTGCCCGTAGGTGGTGCTTACAGAAAAAAGCCAGTTGCATTGGTGTTTTGGGGACTTGTGACCAGCTCTGGTTGATCAGGAGAAGCAATCAGATGCCGTTGGTGGTGAATAGGGCCCCAGAGCTCCCAGAAGACCTTTTATGCCCCACCACAGCAGTGGTGGTTGGGGTAGTGAGGCTGTGCAGCCCTGGGGGGAATGAACCTTCATTTGTGCTCCAGGATAGTAGGCACCAGAGGTGTCTTGGCAGAGGCTGAGAGTCAGCTCCCAGGTCATGAAGGAAAGCCACAAGGGTGGGGTTAAAGTTGCCCCACCTAGCCAGAAAGTCTGCTCATGGGGAAGGGGACATCTACGATTTACAGACTGGTGCTCAGGTGTGGTTCTCATTCTTTGCCTTTTTTCTTTGCCCCACGGATCTCCTTGGTCCAGCATCTGGGAACAGGCAACAGCCCAAACTTGCTGAGCTCATCAGCAGTGATGCCACAGGCTGGGGCTACAGCAGGTCTTTAAGAGAAAAGGCTTGGATCCCACTCTCTGTGGAAGCCTTAGTGTGGGTGTATACACCATCAGAGGGAAACAGCCTCTCCTGAGAGCCCCAGCTCAGTTGTCTCCTGTGGCACCTGTGCTGACTCTCATGGAAACTACTAATCAGCAGTGGTGGGTGGGGAAAGGGAGATGGAGCAGAAGAATCAGAACAGAAAAGAGCTAGAACCCTGGTTTTCTTTGTCCCACTCCCCTAAAGGCAGCTCCCCAGAATGTCCAAGGTCTGGGATCACAGGATTCCCCCAAGACCCACTAGTCCCCTGAAGTCACCACAGTCTGCACAGGAATTAAGAAATGTTTATGTGGGGTCCAGTGGTAAGAAAACCAAAGAACTGATGCTCCCTCCATGAAGCTTTCATAGGACTAGACAAAGCTGCACAATGGGTGGGGAAGCCATATAGCATCCACTACCTTGGCTCAGGTCTGTGATGGGGGAGTGACCCAAGGGGGCTGCCAGCTATTGCTTTGGCTGAAGAAGCTCCTGGTTCACTAGTGGCAGTAGCTTTTGAGCATATGAGGGTGAAGGAGCTCTCCAGCAGCTATAGAGCCTATAGTCTTCCAGAGGTATGAGGGAGAAGAAGCAACCCCCTCCCATCTACATTTTAGACAGGGCTTCAAGTTCCTCAGGAGTTAATATTTGCCAAGCTCTTGCTCCTTTCTGGTTTTCTGTGCAATGCCTTCCCGTAGAACATCTAGTAGGTTTTGGCACTTTCCCTTCAGAATTACTTGTAAGCTATGTTATTTCCTCATTTAAAACTTTTCCTTCTTTCTGAGATAATATGGTGACTGACATTTCTAGTCAGCCATCTTGCCTCACATCTTATTGTTATTGTTATTAAAAGTAATGGACCTTTCTCATTTGGTAGTAAGTTCTCTCCAGGTGGAGGTCTGGGCTGGTTGACCTTTGATTGTGTCTCATATGGCCCTCTAAAGTGTGTCTTTTGTCTGAAATACCAGCAGAAGGAGGACTAGGTTAAATCCTTACCTTTTAGCTTTTGCTTGGGAAAATAAGTTTGAGCAAAAAAAGAGAGACTGATTTAGATCCATTTCTTTATAGGCTGAGAATAAAAATTTACAAGAATAAGGAAAAGAGGGGACTATTTTATAAATGTAGTTACTCAAACATTTTTCTTAAATAGAAGTAAGAAAAGCAAGATACTTTTCCAAGGTTATATTTTAAGTGATTATTCCAGCAACGAAAATGATAAAGACAATGTAAGAAACAGCAGGATAACAAGGGCATTTCTTTGGCATAGATATTAAAGTACAGTTGCAAAGCACATATGATTTACTATTCTCCTTTAATGGAAGTATTAAAATATATATATGTTATTTATAATGTATTCAAAGCTATATGGTTTGTAATCTCTAAATAGAGCCTATGTATTTTTGAAGAACAAAATTCTGGGTTAAATCCATTTGCCTCTTTATGATCTATACTGGTATGCTTGTAAACCCACTAAAAATATTTTAGTATGTCTTTGAGATATAACTCATATTGATGAATTTGTGTGTGTGTCTGAGCATGTATGTGCCATTGCAATGCAGATCACTCTACACATATTTTGAATTGGAGAACATATGGGAATTTTTATGACGTAGATGGATATGAAATATCATTTAGGATTGTTTTGCAATTTGAGGCTTCTTAACACGCTTATATGCAGCTTTTCCTATGAAACCTTCATGGAGGGGTAAAATTACAATGAAGCTATTTAAGAAGTTCTTGATTCTAGTCCCAGTATAGTCATAGATCAGCACTTTGACCTTGGGCAAAGTCATTTAACCTATGTACTTCAGTTTATTAATCTCTAAAGCATTTAGGTTGAAGTTTGTGATCTCCAAAGTCCTTATGAAAGGCATAATTTTATGATTCTCTGTGAGTTAATTGTTGCAATCTTTAGTAGTCAAGTTTGCGTCCTGCATTGTTTAAGGCAGCAATAAACAAGAATAATCTCTGCTCTAAAATTAGAATATTCTGTAACTTATTAAAATTAGAGAAAAATACTTGAAGGAGAATAATGATTACATCATTTGATTTAGGTACAAAGCTGAAAAATTCAAAACAAAGCTTGTTTACCATCTCTTTGAGTACTGGAATTTGTTGACTGGAGTTTCTTTCTGCAGTAGGTTCTTGGTCTTGGAAAGTTGTAAAATGAACCCATAGGACCACACAGATCAGTGATAAGATGGGATTTATTAGAAAGAAAGGAATATAGAAGGAATGAAAGGCATCAGAGCCTCTAGAGGAGGGAGGAGAACCAAGTGGGAAGTCCCAACACAGGTCTTTATCTAGAGGGTTATATACTGTTTTATAAATAGAGAAGTCTGGAGAATTACCCTTGGCCAAGACTTGGTAGACAGAAGACACCTTTTAGTGTTGATTAGCAAATGAGTGTATTAACAAATGAATGCAGTCTTTCTAGCTCTGGGCAAAAGCAGCTGGGCGTCCACTCTAAAAAGGGCCTACTCCTGTCTTGATTGTATCCAGAGAGTACAGTTAGGAGAAAAAGAAGTCTGTTTGTTTAGGTCCAGAAAACAGAGGTCTTTGTCCAGCACTGAATGAGAAAACCCTATATCATTTTGTTAAAAACAAATCAAGACAGAAACTTATTATTCCTTGTTGCTAAAAGCTACATAACACTGTGGGTGTTTTGGTTAATGTCTTTGCTGTAGTCTGACACGGTCATCCAATCTGCTACTGTTCATTGTCAGTGCCAGTGTTGTAACCTGGGCTTACTTACATACACAAAGTGGATTTAAAAGAAAGGAATGCCAACATCTTTGCTGTTGCTGAGATTCCTTTGGTCACATATTATATCTCACTTCCCTAGTATGAGGCCACTGGCCTGTGTTCCAGCATTAATTCCCCCACAGATATAAGGAGACTAATAATATCCCCAGAGCCTGTCTTAGGCAGTATAGTATAGGAGATAAAAGCTGTGTTGGGAATATTTTAACTTCCATTTCCAGAACCATCGCCAACTGCCTTAGCTTGTGGTTCCTTCTCTCTAGGCTAGATTTTAATATTGTATTTTTTGTTAGCTGGAAGTATTTAAGATGGTGCTCACTCAAGGGGCTTGCCTTATTATAGTCTACCATAATGCTAAAATCCCTTGAGAGCCAACAAAATTAAGGGAGATAATGTTATAAGAAGTGAATGTCATTTATAAGAAGTGAATGCCATTTACAGAAACAAGTCCTCAAAACAGGGAGATAACTCAAAAGTCACTATAGATATATGAATACCAACATACAGGTCAATTTAGGTATTGTAGATTAAGAGGGAAATATGGCATATTGGAAAAAGAAGGCCAATATTTAAATTTTAGCCTTCAGCAAGGTTATTTTCCTTTCTTTAGCCTCAGTTCTCTAATCAAGAAAATGGTGATTATAGAATTTCATGTGGACTTTCTGTAAGGTGTAACTGGGATGATTTATTTACATTCATTTCCTTGAAATTCACAAATATTTTATAAGTATTAGTTATTTTTTCTTAGAAAACTATTCTATAAAGTAAAAAGCTAGCCATTTGCCTTCTTTAGGTAACAGAAACCACAATTAATAATGGCATAACAAATTTTGTGACAAAACAAGAAATATGGAGGCAGATAGAAGCTGGCATCAGTTCAAGAGTTTAATAATATCAGCATTAGATAGTAGATCTTTTGACTAAATGGCTGTGATGTTTATGTGAATAATACCTATATTCAAGATAGGAAGGAAGAAATGGTAGTATTTCCTTTGTTAAGAAATTGTAAAGATTCTAAAAGCCCAACATCTGATTTCCTCTTAAATTCAGCATGCATATTTGGTCAATGGCTAGGTATAGCTGCAAGGGAGGCTGGAGAGTGAACAGGATACTGTGCTATAATTAAACCAATAACAATCCAATGTTTGGGCCTAACAAAAACTCCATTCTGAAAATAGGTTTTCCTCTTCCTGTTATGATGGAGAACCAGTATGTCCTGTGGGATCCTTCTCTTCTATCAAATAAATAGAAACTATAGAAATGAAAGGGAACATGGATCTTAGGACTTTTGCCTCAAATGAGAAAACCCTGGGAAGACAAGTCTGTCAAGTGGTGGAGTTTGTGTGACTCTCCATGGAGAGATTGCTGCAACCAGGCACAGATGGTGACTGAAGGTGGCACAAGAGGGTAGGTGAGAGGAAAACTTCCTATTTCTACTTTCCTTTTCCCCTGCATTGCCTTGGATTATCATTGCCTTCTCCTTGGTAACAGGAATCAGTAGCAACAGCAGGTGTTTGATGCATAATGCCTGATGAGACAAAAGCCCAGCTGCGGTGAGGAAAACAGGTACAGGTTGACTTTCTTCACATCCAACACCCCAGGAATTTGGATTACAACTTTAGGTTAGGTGCCCCTGCCAGAGTTGTATATTTCCATGAGCTAAAATCAGAAGAATTTTGGAATAGACAGCATGCTATAGTAGTTGTTAACTTGTTCTGTTTCTTCTTGTGTGAGTATTAACAGATGGTGTCTTTCAAATAATCAGTCCATTTATGTTTCAGTTTATCAAATTTGTGGGCATAAAGTCATTCATTGTTTTTCTTTATTATTCTTTTAATGTCTATGGGATCTATAATGATGCCCCCTTTCATTTCTGATGTTATTACCTTGTGTGTGCTCATTTTTTAGTTAACTCAGATAGAATCTTATTGACTTACTGAATTTTCAAAGGGCTGCATTTGATTGCATTGATTTTTCCTTTACTGATTTAATGTTTTCAATTTTCTTCATTTCTGCTGCAAGTTTAATGTTTTCTTTTCTTTCGCCTGCTTTAATTTGCTATTTTTTCTAGTTTCCTAGGTAGAAGATTAAATGATTATTTTTAGAATTTTTTTCTTTTCTAATATATGCATTAAATGTTATAAAGTTCCTTTTAAGCTCTGCTTTTGTTGTACCCCAGACCTTCTGAGAAGTTGTATTTTCATTTGCTTTTTGTTCAAAATATTTTAATTTTCTCTCAATATTTCTTCTTGACCCATGTGTCGTATAGAAGTGTGTTGTTCATTCCCCACGCATTCTGAGAGTTTTACAGGTGCTTTTCATTCTTGATTTCTAGTTTAATTCTGTTGTGGTTTGACAACAGAAACAGTAGGACTTCTATTCTTCTTAATCTGTTAAGGTATGTTCTAGGGCCTAAGATGTGTTCATTTGTGCAGAACATTCCACATGAGCTTGAAAAGAAGGTGAATTCTGCCGTTGTGAGATGAAGTAGTCTATAAGTATCCAGTTGGCTGATGATGTTAGTGGGTTCAAATTTGTCTCAGCTGATCTTCTTCTGTCTGAATCTGTCCACTTTTGATAAAGGAGTGGGGGTGTTGAACCCTATCACAACAGATTCATCTGTTCTTCCTTCCCATTCTTTCAGTTTTTGCCTTACTTATTTTGATGCTCTTTTTTTTGGGTATATACATTTTAAGAATTGGTGTCTTCTTGAAAGAACACTGTATCATTTTATCCCTGATATCTTTTTCCTCTCTTTTTTTGGGTATATACACTTTAAGAATTGGTGTTTTCTTTGAACACTTTATCATTATATCCCTGATATATCTTTTTCCCTCTCTTTATTCCTGATAAATTTCTTTGCTTTGAATTCTGTTCAGTCTGAATTAATACATGTATATCTATTCCCTCTTTCTTTTGATAAGTGTAGCATGGTATATTTTTCTCCATCCATTTATTTTAGTCCATATGTGTGTTTACATGTAAAGTGTGTTTTTTGTGGAATACACGACTGGATGCTTTCTGGACAGCCCTCATGTGTGTGCCTGTATGTGTGGGTATATTCTGTTTTTTATTCCACCCTCATAATCTCTGACCTTTAATTGGTGCATTTGGACCATTGACATTCAAGATGATTACTAATACTGTCATATTAATGTCCACAATATTTGCTATAGGTTTGTTTGTCTGTTTGTTTGAGACAATCTCACTCTGTCACCCTGGGTAGAGTGCCATGGCATCATCATAGCTCACAGCAACCTCAAACTCTTGGACTTGAGCATTCTTCTTGTCTCAGCCTCATGAACAGCTGGGACTACAGGTGTGAGCCACTAAGCCCATCCTGTTTTTCTATTTTTAGTAGAGACAAAGTCTTGGTCTTGCTCAGGCTGGTCTCAAACTCCTGAGCTCAAGCAATCTACCAGCCTTAGCTTCCCAGAGTTCTAGGATTACAGGTGTGAGCAACCACACTTAGCTATAGTTGTATATTTGTTGCTCTTATTCTTTTTTTCACTTTTGTCTTCCAGTCTTTTTTATGCCTTTTTAGGTTTTAATTGAGCATTCTATATGATTTCATTTTCTCTTCTTTCTTGGTATATCAAATAATTTTTTTCACTTTTTTTAGTGGTAGGCCTAGAGTTTGCAATACACATCTGCAATTTAGTTCCATTTAGTTCCAATTTAGTTTCATTTCTCACAACACTGTGCTTCTTCACAGGTATTGTGAGTACCTTACAATAAGAAAATAACTCTAATTCTTCTTTCCCACCCCTTGTATCATTGTTATCATTTATTATACTTAGATAAGCATGCATATATACTATATATA
>CAUYRH010157234.1:0-28777 GCA_963574655.1 Perodicticus potto | reverse complement strand
TCTGATATTTTAGACACAATAACAGATTGTTGAAATATAGCATAAAACAAATAATAAAAAGTAAACTTTTAATTTAATTTTTTTTTATGCCACAGTTTCTAGTAGAGGAAGTCTTCCGTGGCCACCTCACCAGCCTGATCTATCTCCATTAAACTCTTCTTTGTCACATCAAAACCATTGTGAATGATTTAAAACTTCATTTTTTGGGTGATGTTAAGACTAGGATTATAAAAGCAATCCCTTTAACTTTTTTCAAAAAAAGTTTGAAAATTGATCATAGTAAAAAAGAGTGGTTATGTTAAATTTCAAAAAGAAATATATCATTATTTAAATAACGTAATTAACCTTCCCATTTTTTGTGTGTGTAGCACCTACTTTTAAGCTATTAATGTATAAAGCTATATAAAAACCTTAGAAATCCCCCTTTTCAGTTGAGTCTTGCATGATAATCACACTTGATTAACAGAATTACTTGGAGAGTTTATTAAGAACAGAAATTCCTAGGCTTCCCATACCCTTCTTCCCATCTTCATCAGAAATTCTGAGTCTGTCTTGTCTCAATAGGACCTATAGTCTGTATCTTTCCATCTCTATCTGTACCTGGAGATGCCTCAACATGACTCTGATGATCAACCAGCTATGGCAACCCCTGACTTAGGGTAACATTTCTTCAAGGGTTGTGAAAAAAATAGTCTCGTAAAGTGTTCTGCACCAAGTGGACTCCATAGAAAAGATCAGAAAACGCTGTGTCCTTTACGCGTGGAATAATCACAGTGCACATTCACAGAGTACAGGCTCCAACGAGCCTACTATAGTTCATGAAATAAGGAATTTTGCTGAACTCACAGTTTATCATATTATTTGACCAGGGGATTCCGTTTTCCTTCTCTGAAGTTGTTAAGTCTTGAAACGGAGGATCTGGCATGCTTCTTTCAAACTTTCTGTCTTTGTTAGACAACTGACATTCATCAGGCTTTTCCCAAATAATAGGTAAAGATTTATTCTTTATAGAAAATAGGAGTTTAGGAAATGTTCCAATTCCTCCTTCAAGCCCATATTTATTTGTACAGTGTCTAAGGTAATGTTTAATCATAATTATTTTCTTAAAGATCTCCAGAGGTTATTAGTTTTTAAAAAGAAATAGGTAGGAATCATGCTATAGTCATCGACATCTATTTCTAGTAATATATCCAGTAAACTGGCTTTTTGTTAAGATTTGGAGGATTCCACTCTTTCTCCTGATTAACATTACTGAACATAACATTGAATTCTGGGTAGCCTTACTCATTGAAAGTTTCTTTGCTTCTCTATCAACACCTGTGACCTTATTTGATGGCGGCTTAAATTGGCTGTTAAAGTACCTCCTACGTCTGCTGGTCACTAGAAGTGTCGTCGCTACCCAGCATCCTAGGGGTAATATAATCCATATCCTTCCCTTTCGTTATCTTCAAACTTCAAAGAAAACTTTTCTTTACCTATAAAATGGGTTTCTAGTTTTTTTGTGTTCTACAAGCCTGTGACTTTCACGATGCAGTGTATAGAGATAATGAAGAGGCAATACTTCATTATTCTGGGCTCTATCCTAAAGGTAGAGCTATTTCTTCTCCCTCCCTCCCTTTTCTGTTTCCCTCCCATTGTTATTTTCTGTTTTGACCTTAAATATCTATTAATATAATCATTGGTCCTCTGAGGACACTCTCTGTTTCATTTATTTATTTACTTACACTTATTTTCATTTCCCACTTACATTCCTCTTTTTTATAGGCAATCCGTTCTCCCTCCCCTTCTCCCTCTATATACATACATATAGATACATATAAAACATGTGTCCTTCTGAACATATGTGTTCCTTTGAATGCACATTGTTATTAATGTTATTAACAATTAAATAAATAGCATTGTGCTATATTTATCATTCTTCTTTGGACAATTTTTTTTTCAGCCCGCTATCTGGTGTGTTCCTCCAACTGCTACATGATGCTTCATGGTGCTCACCATACTGTATCTATCCACACCCCAGGGCAGGACATCCAAAGTGCTCCCACTCCTTTTCCTCGGCACTGTCATGCTGTAATGGACATCCTCATGCTTTCACATTTATAGATCTTTTGAAATTTCGGTGGGACACATACCCAGGAATATACAGGACTCCACTGGAGCCTGCTGGTACACTCTTCTCCCAGCAGGCTGACGGCCCTCTCACTGGCAGTGATATCCACTGGGCCTTTTATTGCTTTGTGACGTTTGCTAGTGTAAAGACTGAGACTTCACTGTGTTTTAATTTGCACTTTGATTAATAATGATCTTGAGTATCTCTTTGTTTTCTTGTTCAAATTTGGGACTTCCTTGTGTCTAAATTACCTATTCATTGATAGCTCTTTATCCTTTTTCTATGGGGGACAGTCGATTATATTTGAAGAGTTACCCGTAGCAATCATTAATTATTCAGGTTTTTCAGGTTTTTGATGTCATCATACCCTCCTGCACATTTTTATGTCAGCTTTGTTTTTATTGCACTACTGAATGATGTTTTAGCCTTAATTTTTTCCATACAGGAATGATGATAATGTAGGTCTTTCCCTTCTCCCTAATCTATAATGAAAATATCGATGGTCCAAAAAGAATTCTCTGCAGACACAACAAGTGAAAAATATCAGTGGAGGTACATTGTAGAGATCTTGCTGTCTCTTTACTCTCCTGCTAATCAATGGCTCTATCATGTTTGTCCTAAAAGGAAAGTTGTGTGATAGGAACCGAAGGCGATCTTTGTCTGGTCCTGTGGTGTCCACAGCAGGCATTCCACACGTGCTCCTTAAACAGAGAGCCCCAGAAAGGTTCTCAAATATGTCTCGATATTCTCCCCCGAGGCAGCTGAGCGGCATCTGCAAATAGACTCTAAGGACACCTCTTTCCACCTTCCATAAGTAATTATGATTCTCTGACTGAGGAAGGCTAACAGAAGTGGGATTCAAAGATGTAGAAGAAAGAAAAACAACACCAGCAGCCAGTTCACTGTGGTCACACCTCCGTTTTCCTGATGTGGCAGTGCCGAAACCAAGCGTGATCGCATGGGATTCTTTAATGCTATTTCACTTCACACATGTCATTAAGTTTTTATAAAGAAAGCATTTTCACAAAGTCTGTCTGGTTAGACCACACATTCAGCACAACTGTGAACAATCCTTAGCGTTTGAGCTTCTGCGAGGATTTCTGGGGGCTCATGGTATTAGTGCTAATTGTTTTGCTGTTTATTTACTCTTAATTGTGCAAAAGACTAAGAACAGCTTTCATAATTCTAAGTGTTTATGCATAATTGATAGGGAAATTGGGATGCAGAAAGATGAAGTATTTTGGCAAGATTCCAAGGTGTTCATCCCACACTTATCAAAGAGTGAAGGCTGAATCTCCGGACCCCCATCTCTTGCTCTGTTAACTAGAGGCTGCTTTCTCAGAGTTGGCAATGCCTTGTTGTATTAATTAAACTCAAAACAAGATGGAGGGTTATGAAGGTGACATTTTCATACTTGACCAATTGTTGTTGACTTCTTTGAGTTCCCATGTTTGACTCCACAACAACACTTAGTTCTACATAAAGGAACTTTACCTCACATTCTTTGTTCTGGAATTTTCTACTTAACCAATTTTTTGTTGTTGTTGTTGCAGTTTGGCCGGGGCCAGGTTTGAACCCACCACCCTCAGTTTTTGGGGCCAGTGCCCTAACCCACTGAGCCACAGGTGCCACCCTACTTAACCAATTTTTAAACCCTGATTATTTCAGGAGCTTACTGACCATCAGTTATCAATTCTCTTGCCTTTTCTTTTGTTTTCTTTCTCAGCTTCTTTTTGGATTCAATTCTCAATATTTTTTGCTCCTTTGCTCTCTACCACCCTGTGCTGCACCCCTTTTAATAAAAGTAGCATATTAAATCCTAGTTAAGTTTGAGCTTCTTTTGGCTCTGGGACCACAACCAAGGGAAATTCTTCCACAGGTATTGTCCCAGATATTCAGACGGAATCGGGAATCAAATAACTTATAAACCTTAATTAAGGGTTTCAAAGGCTGGCAAAACATTTGAACAGATACGGCAAAGAAGAAGATTTATAATTATCCAATAAACATATGAAAAAATGCTCAACATTATTAGCCATCAAGGAAATGCAAAATTTAAACCACAAGGAGATACCACTATATACGAACTTATTAGAATGGCTAAAAAGAAACAAATAAAGAAGGATGAAAGACAAATAGAACCCTTGGATTCTGGTTATAAAGAATTGTTTATTAAAAGAGAAGTTTAATATAATAAACATCTAGTTAATAGTAATACAGAGGCAGTAAATTCTCATACAGCCCAATTTCACAAAATTTTGAATGCTTTTCCTTATTCTTGAGGTAGCTGATGATATGAAAAATGTCTTTGGTCCCCTTATCCATCTGGAAGCTTTGCTATCAAGGCTTCAGTGTTTTGTTTACTTGGGCTTTATACCTCATGGTCACCCCCTTGGCCAACCACTTATAACTTTCTTGTCCTCAAACAATCCTCAATTTTTAGGCTTAGCTTTTGTATTATTCTGCTATTTATTTATCAAACTAAAAGAGGAACAGAAGAAAGCTAATCTTTCTCCAACTTTTTATGTGGTATTTCCTTTGCAACCCAGTATTTCAATTTTTATGTTCCTTTTATAGGGAATTTTGAACTCACCTGTAGTTTGTACGTCCTTAAAAAGCTCTCTTATAGATGCTCTCAAAAATTCTTCCTCTCTGTTTTTTAAGTTCCCATAAACTTAAATAATAAAAGTTGAACTTGGTCCAGGGACTTAATGGCTAAATGAGAGATGTAATTTGAAATAGTAATACATATAAAAGAGTCCTAATTTTAGTTTAACATTTTTCTAATGTGCATTTCCTTTGCCTATAATTTTCCATTCATAATGGTAGTAAAATATGAATAGGATAAGCTGAAAAATGTAATATTCCATGAAATAGGAGCTAATGATTTCTGCCTCCTGATAAATCAATATGCTATGTGCAGCCTTTCCATAGATAGCAAGAGCCCTGCCCACGTACACTGCTGCTTAACCACTGGGTTCGGTACCTGGCCTTTATTGGATGAATGTGATGAGAGAGCTTCCCTCTCATTGGAGGAAATGAAAGATACCAGAGATATTCCAGAGTTGTTTCCCGTCACTGTTTTTTTTTCTATGACTTTAGAATAAGACTTATAAGAAGAGAACCATAAATTTCTTATTTCCATAGTTTGAACCAATGTTTATTAATTTGTAATACCTTAGTGAATTGAACTTTCTTTGCTGAAAAACATATAAATTACAATAATTTTTTTTAAAACCAGATTTATCAGAGCTAAAATAATAATTTATCTCTCGGTTAACCAATTCCTGTTTTCCAGACCAGGTTCAGCTTGGGGCAAATAGCAGTACTTTTGCTTGATTTTTCACTGCTATAGGTAAACAGGACCCAAATACTAGAGTTCTAGAAAGTTTTCTGTTTTAGAAAGTTTTTTGGAAAGTTTTCTATTAGATGTTAGTTCTCTCTGTTCTGACTACTTCCCTAATGTTGATATTTAATGATCTCCTTGTGGCCAACCAGACCTATCTTTTGGGAGACAAAGCTAAAACATGCCACAGAGACCATTTGTGTATCAGCACTTAATGCTCTTCCAATGATAATCTGTGGATGTCTCTGCTTAAAGAATTTATTTATGATTTCCAAATGGACAGCGAAGAAAATAAAATCTTTAAATAAAGTTACAAAATAATTGATGATCGTACTCTTTGGGACAAAATAATATATTCATGGCTATATTAATATATATTAATATAATGACCAGAAAGTTAAAGACAAAAATTAAAAGGTTTCATTAGCATGGTGAGATGCTAATGATAAAAACTTATTTAATGTTATTGCTATGCCTTTTTTCCCCAGGGCGATAGTAACCTGTCAAACAAGATCTTCTGGGGTTTGATGCTTGTTAGCCACAATGAAGAAGGACAAGCAGTGGATTTTGTTAACTGTTGGTTTTTATAGCTGTAAAAACACTAACAGTCACTGTAGTTACTATTTGTGTTATTATTGCTATTTCAATGATTTAATAAAATGACCAGCAATTTCTTATTCAATAGCTAATTATTTTCAAAGGAATCCAATCTTCCTGATGTTATAGACTAGTTTATATAGCTCTGTATCTTTATATGTTTTTAGATAGTTCTATCTGTATCTTTCTATTTTTAGGAAGTCCTTGGTTTAGGAAAAACTATTCAAGATAGGTAAGAAATACATATTACATATTCCTGCCAAAATTAGAAGGAATATGCTGTTTTTACTTTGTTTTGAGTGTTCTTTGTCTTACATTCAAGTTCTAGTCTAAGTTCCAATTGTTATCTTGTGACAAAATAAATGATTGGTGATGGGTTCACATATCCCTTACATTCCCAAATCACCAATTAATGTCTCATATAATTGTAAACATTTAAGAGAGATTTCAGGAAGGTAGGAAGGAGAACTCTTGATCTGAAAGCGATCCTGAAAACAGAGCCCTGGGCTGGTCCCTGTAATGGCTTTAGGCGAGTCCAGTCTGACAGAAGTCAAAAGCTCCGTTTGCTACTTTAACCTGTGAAACCAGCAGAAGCAAAGGCCCTGGGTCTAATTGATATTTATTGTTGCCATTGTTTTGGATTCCAGACCTTTGATAAACCTTTCCCAGCACAGCAAACCCATGGTTAACTCCGCAGCAGTGAGGAAGCCGTGGAAGCAGAACTGCAATTAACCTTCACTGGCAAAACAAAACATAAAACATAAAAAAGTATGAGGAAGGCTCGCTTTTTGCAGATGTAACTTTTAATGACAGCTGGCAGGTGAAAACAATACCCCTTAAAATGAGAACATTTTTGTGTTCATACAAGGAGAGACACTTGTCAAATAAGGGCTAATTATTCATATTGAAGTGAAGAAAAGGAAGACAAAATTGTTATAATTAAAAAGTATATCATTTCTAACACTAGGATTCAACTCTGGGTTGCCAGGTAGCTTTTTATTTATTTTGTTTAGGTGACTGTGCTCAAAGAGAACACAAACCCCAACCCTTTCCTCAAAACTCAGTGTTATCTCTGAGAGGCAATATTAAACAATAGCAAATAATCTGTCTGAAGAAGCTGAAAATCCTGGTATTTGTTTGTGGCCAGGACACCTGCTCTGCGCCTCAATTTCACTATCTGAAAAGTTCAGAGACACTTTAACAACTGATTAGTGGAAAGCTCTGTCACATTATATATGGAGACCCTTTCAGGCAATAGGTATCTTCAGTAACTTACCCTTTAACAGATTCTGCTTAATGCGTCAGTAATAACAAGGAATTGAGGAAAGTTCATCAGAAGAAGAATCTGAGAAATATAAGTCAAGAGAGAAGAGTCAAAGTCTGAACCTAGGAAAGGACAATGAGTTGGAGGAAGCGACTGTCCGAGGGAGTAGAGTCCAGGTAAAGAGAAAGAATGCAGGAAGAAACCAATAGAAAAGGAACAGAAGTGAGAGTGGAGGTCGTGTGCGAATTAGTTAGGGACATGTATTTAAGATGCAGGAGGCCGTGTTGGAAGTGTCACGTCAGCCTTGTCGGGAGGAGCGGGGTTGGCCGAGCTTCCTCCCGTCTCTTACTGAACCAGTTACCAATGTTTGTGAATTATTGGGCATAGTGCTTGTGGTCTGACTAGTGCTGGGAAATACAGAGGTTTATAAATTTGGAAAGCAGATAAATCTTCCCATCTTTGTTCCAAAGCATTTTCCTTCCTTGGAAGTTATGCTTTGAATTTAGAGGCTGCTATGAAGGCTGAACCCTCAAAATATCCAAGACAATATTCTACATGGAATATGGCTGAAACCTGAGCCAAGGCCCAGAATTTCTGAGGCTGTGAATCTCTAAGTGCCTGCCTGGAAGCTGCTGATCCTGACGATTCTCAGCTGCAGTATATTCTGCACATTAATACATTGTGTCGGTTTCTATTTCAAATTGCTTGTCAGGTTAGGATTATTCTGGTAGCCCCCTTTCCCCAGCTGTTACAGTATTTATTCTGCTTTTCTAAACGTGAAGGCTGAAGCTTTGCTTCTGTTTTCTTCCTTGCCATCTCTTTTCCCTTCGTGGACTCATTTTTTTTTTTTTTTGTAGAGACAGAGTCTCACCTATTGCCCTCCCTCAGTAGAGTGCTGTGGAGTCACAGCTCACAGCAACCTCCAGCTCCTGGGCTCATGTGCACTAATGTTTTTTAAGCTTCGGAAGTTCTTGGAAATTTTATCTTGGGTCTTGGGTCTTGGGATTGATTTTCTATACGAGGAAAGTGTTCTTGGATCTGACCTCTATCTATTCTCTGCCTCATCTTTATATATACACCAGCTGTTATTAGGCGGTGAAGACGACAGCACAGCGTGCCCTGACTGGAGGTAATTGAAAGCATCCCTTCCCCCGTCGTTTATTTCGGACCTGTGCTACATTCTCAGCGGCCACTGAGGGGCGCCACATACCCATATTCTCGGAGCCTTAACCGCGTCCCTTTCAAAGGAAGCTGAGATCATCTTCAGCTGTGGCCAAGATGAAGCGTAAATTGCTAAATGCCGGTGCAAATAAAGCACCATTCAAATTGGCAAATTCATGACGTTAAAACTGAAGCCATAATTTTATTTGACTTTCTTCGCCTCTTTCTTCCGAGAACGTGGAAGCTCATGCAACAGAGGCCTCATCTGTTAGGAGAAAAGCGTTCCTTCAAAGCGTTCTTTCTTCCTTTGCACGTACCTCTGGGGGTAACAGCTGGGGGGCAGCTCAATCTCCAAGCATATTTGTCTTGGTTAGGTCCCAAGCGCACGTTACAGATATCGGAGCCCCTGAATTCTCCAGGAAGATCAGACGCACAGCCATAAAGGGCATATTTTTAATTTCATCTTCTGGTTTGCATCCCCCGTCTGTCTTCACATTGAATTTATTTTTAGCTCCATCATCTGAAAAGAATTTTAAGTCACAGAGTCAAGAGATTATTGATACTTATGGGAAGCAGGACGATGAGTCCTGAAAAGAAATAATCTAATCTCTGCTGCCCACATCGATGTATAAGGAAGTTTTATAAGGAACTATCAACTATTTGTTGATAGTTCAGGATTTTCTGGGTACCGTTAGAACACAGTGTTCAAAAAACTGAGGAAAAGTGAGGAAATAAAGAATGGTAAGCCCCCTCAGGAACCGGAGTTTAAGAGTCTTCTTTTGGAGAATGGGGTCAAATCTATGTTGAAAAATATTAGATGTAGGATTTGAGGAGGTGCAAACTCAGTGACTTGAGACTTGATTACTGTGATGCAAACAGAGGAGAGGACCTCTGAGACCCTTTTTGCTTGATTTACCTGTGAGGTGGAATCCTCCTTTGATTATACGGTGGCAGCGGTCTCTTCATTTTCCCACAAGTGAATTTTGTTGAGTTTCATAATCTTCCTGTTTCCATTTACCTGTGTTATGTTCAGTTATCTCTTTGGAGAATAGCAATTTGAAAATCTTAGAATTTTAATTATTTTAATGCTGTACTAGATTTATGTGAAGTATGTATTAATGCATATTACATTTGGAGAACTGATCTTCCTTAGAAAAAAATATTAAAATCACATAGCTTTACAATTCTAAAACCTAAAGGCTCATATCAATCACACCATCAAATTCTTTTGTTTTTCTTTTTTTTTTTGGGGGGGGGAGGAAAGAAGATTTTATTTTTGTTTTTTCACTATTATTATTATCTTTTTTAAAAAAATATATGTATTTTATTGTTCTTCATTACATTATTTCCCCACCCCACCCCTCCGTGGTAAGACAGAATTGATTTACAGAAAAGAATACAGAAAACACCAAAGCTCCTTGCAGAAGGAGAGATTTCAAGTGGGGAGAGAGATGCTCTCTCCGTTCCTCTCCCGGTCTTTCCCCGTCTCCTCCTCTAGGCCTCTAGGCCTCTAGCCTCAGGGTATATATAGGTGTGTGGGGATGTTTTAATACTTCACAGATAAAAACATTTAAAAATCTTCAAAGAGAAATACTAAAGTCCCACTTTACTTTTAAAAATATTATGAGCAACAAAATGGGCCAGGAACTGAATACATCACTTACCTTTTCAGTAATAAAAATTAAAACAGGATGCTTAAATACTATGAAAAGCTTTGTCCACCTAAAAAAAATAAGAAAAATTACATGATGTAAACACCACCAGTTGAAACACAGCATCAATCAAAAGTTAATCAATCTTTTTTTTTTTTTGGTAGAGACAGAGTCTCATTTTATCGCTCTCGGTGGAGTGCCGTGGCATCTCAGCTCACAGCAACCTCTAGCTCCCGAGCATACGTGATTCTCTTGCCTCAGCCTCCTGAATAGCTGGGACTACAGGCGCCCGCCATGACGCCTGGTTATTTTTTTGTTACAGTACAGCCAGGGCCCGGTTTGAACCCCCACTCTCAGTATATGGGGCTGGCGCCCTACCCACTGAGCCACAGGTGCCACCCAAAATTTAATCAATCTTGTATTAAATATCCTTTAGCACCAGAAAGACACTAGATATTAGAGAATATCTAATGTGGTGTTTCAAAATACAGTAAAACCTCCATAGTTGACCAACTCCCTAAGTTGACCTTATTTTCATAAATGAGACACATACCAGATGTTCATCAGTACAGTAGGCCTAGTTCCTTATGTTGATCACCTCTCTATGTTGACCAGTTTGTTACAGTCCTGTGGGTGGTCAACTTAGAAGTTCTATTGCATATATTACACAGAATATGCATCTGGTAAATGCATTTCTGGATTTAAATGCAAGTTGTTAAACTTTCCAGATGATATGTAAATTGAAAAATTCCCAGAAGGGTATGCAGAGCTTTTAAAATTTAAACTGACTACCTCACAATCTTTTCTTTAGAGCCTCAAGCTGTCACCCTGGATAGAGGGCCGTGGCATCACAGCTCATAGTAACCTCCAATTCCTGGGCTCAAGCGAGTCTCCTGCCTCTGCCTCCCAAATAGCTGGGACTACAGGCGCCGGCCACAATGCCTGGCCATGTTTTGGTTGCAGCCAGCATTGTTGTTTGGCGGGCCCGGGCTGGATTCGAATCAGCCAGCTCAGGTGTACGTGACTGGCGCTTTAGCCCGTTGAGCCACAGGCGCTGAGCCTGAGACTCCTGTTTTGAGAAAAACATTAAGATCTCATCTGCTTCTTCAATTGACAGAACTAAGGCACAGGGGCAATAAAGGGTTGTGCAGACACTGTATGGCAAGGTGGCAATTAGAAACAAATCCTTGCCTGCAGAGTCCCTTAAACACAGTTGCTCCAACCTTAGAGGCATCCATCAGGCCAGTCTAAGAACTGACTGTCACTATCCACACTGTTCACTTACTGAGTCTCTGACTTCCAGAAATTTAGTTTCTATCAGGTGGACCTAGAGAAGCAGCAAGTCATATGGACAGGAAATGTGATGAATAATTAAGAATCAGAAGTAAAAGGGTGGCCCCTGTGGCTCATCGAGTAGGGCGCTGGCCCCATATACTGAAGGTGGCAGGTTCAAACCTGGCCTCGGCCGAACTGCAAAAACAGAAAAATAGCCGGGCGTTGTGGTGGGCGCCTGTAGTCCCAGCTACTCAGGAGGCTAAGGCAAGAGAATCGCCTAAGCCCGGGAGCTGGAGGTTGCTGTGAGCTGTGTGATGCCACGGCACTCTACCGAGGGCGATAAAGTGAGACTCTGTCTCTACAAAAAAAAAAAAAAAAAGAAAAGAAAAAAAAATCAGAAGTAAAATCATAAAATGCCCTTCTGTCATTTGGGTGGGTCATTTTTCCAGTTTTAGTCCACAATCTGGGAAAGCAGAGGTCTTAAAGTACTATCATGATATTTATTAACAACAAGATGCACTTTTTGCCAGGGAGAAAAAGTTGTAAAATTGGCAGTTAGGGCAGTATGACAGAAACAGAAAGTTTTCCATCTTTTAGGATAACTCATTTCACCTTCAAATAACTGATTCCTCCTGAGGAAGACTGTTATTAGAGGAAGACTCCTAAGACTATGGTTTCCTGAATCATCTATCACCCCACAGGTTTCCTGGATGTAATTTTGTCAGTGTCTTATAAATGGTTTTTAATTAAGTCACTTTCATAATATTTATAATCCAAAATACTTTTGAATATGACAAGAAACGTAATTAAAAAACGCACAGTAAAAACGAAAATGTGCTGCCCGTTTTTAAATTACATTTCCGTTTTGATAAATTTACTTATTAAGTAGCAAAACTTACTTAATCACTTCTTCATTGGAGATAACAGTTTCAATTTTCTGTTGGGGCTCTGCAAGCAAGGCCTCTAAACCACGAACAGCCCCTTCCTTGAAAAGCACCAATGGTTCTGTTCCTTGTACTGAATGAATCCTATAAACCTCAGCTGACAACTAGAAAAACAAAAGAATAAGTCAACTTTTTTTTTTTTTTTTTTAAGACAGAATCTCACTTTGTTACCCTCAGTACAGTGCCATGGCATCTTAGCAAACAGCAACCTCAACCTCAAACTCTTGAGTTCAAGTGATCCTCCTGCTTCAGCCTCCCAAGCAGCTGGGACTATAGGTGCTTGCCACAATGCCCAGCTGTTATTTATTTTTTTTTTTTGTAGAGATAGAGTCTCACTTAATTGCCCTCAGGAGAGTGCCGTGGCGTCACACAGCTCACAGCAACCTCCAACTCCTGGGATTAGGTGATTCTCTTGCCTCAGCCTCCTGAGTAGCTGGGACTATAGGCACTGCCCAATGCCCAGCTAGGTTTTAGAGACAGGGTCTCACTTTTACTCTGGCTGGTCTTGAACTCGTGAGCTCAGGCAATCCACCCGCCTCAGCCTTCCAAGTGTTGAGATTATAGGTGTGAGCCACCGGGCCCAGCCTCAACTTTTATTATAAAACAATTCATACGTAATGTACACATTTTATATCACAGAAAGCTTATATGTATGTATGTACTGAGACAGTCTCACCATATCATCTCTACATAGCTCACTGCAACCCAGACTCCAGGGATCCTTCTGCCTCAGACTCCTGAGTAGGTGGAACTACAAGTGTGTCCCACAATGCCTGGCTAATTTTTTCTTTTAGCCAGTCTTGCTTTTGTTCAGGCTAGTCTTGAACTCCTGGCCTCAAGTGATCCTCTTGGCTCAGCCTCCCACAGTACAAGGATTATAGGTGTGATCAATTAATTGCACGTGGCTTAGAAGGCTTATTTTTAAGGGACTGATTGGTTTTCATTTTAACTTTTTGCTTTAAACAATGTAAGATCCCAAAACCAAAGGTACGACACAAAATATTCAGAAGTCTTACTTTTGCTCTTACCCTCTCTACCCTGTGCCCGACTCTCCTCCATAGGCAACCCTTTTTACTCATTTCTGGTTTATCCGTTCTGAATATTTAATACTAGAGGGTAGGCTAAAACCTAGGTGTCCCAAAATGGAGGGTGGAGAAGGTATAATTAAAGCCACTAGGCTCGGCGCCTGTGGCTCAACGGGCTAAGGCGCCAGCCACATACACCTGAGCTGGTGGGTTTGAATCCAGCCCGGGCCTGCCAAACAATGACGGCTGCAACCAAAAAATGGCCGGGTGTTGTGGCAGGTGCCTGTAGTCCCAGCAACTTGGGAGGCAGAGACAGGAGACTCGCTTGAGCCCAGGAATTGGAGGTTGCTATGAGCTGTGCTGCCACAGCACTCTGTGCTGGGTGTCATCCAGGGTGACAGCTTGAGGCTCTGTCTCAAAGAAAGCCACTAATGCAGATATATATGTAGTTCTGGTGCTAGATAAGACCTAACACCACAATTATAACGATAGCCTGCAAACCCAGGAAAAGAAGCTAACAACATATGTGAGGTAAAACAAACAAAAATAAAACAACCTCCACTGTGTAAAATTTAGTATTGTGCTATTCCAAAGTAAATGAAAAGACTAGAGCCAGGAAACAGCATGGCTAGCTAGCCAGAAGTTTCAAGGATCCAGGTGACAAGTGCATTATTTCTGAATTAGCCTTATTGTAAGCCACGTAGAAAATGTGCCAATCGGCTCGGTGCCTGTGGCTCAATGGGCTAAGGCGCCAGCCACGTACACCTGAGCTGGCAGGTTCGAATCCAGCCCGGACCTGTCAAACAACAATGATGGCTGCAACCAAAAAATGGCCGGGCGTTGTGGAGGGCGCCTGTAGTCCCAGCTACTTGGGAGGCGGAGGCAAGAGACTCGCTTAAGCCCACAAATTGAAGGTTGCTGTGAGCTGTGATGCCACAGCACTCTATCCAGGGTGACAGCTTGAGGCTCTGTCTCAAAAAATAAAATCCTTTCTAAAAAAAAGAAAATGTGTCAATTATGTTTAGACTTAGACATTTATTTTATTTTTTTGAGACAGAGTCTCAAGCTATTGCCCTGGGTAGAGAGCTGTGGTGTCATAGCTCATAGCAACCTCCAACTCTTGGGCTCAAGCGATTCTCTTGCCTCAGTTTTTTCTATTTTTAGAAGAGATGGGGTCTCGCTTTTTGCTCAGGCTGGTCTTGAACGTGTGAGCATAAGCTCAAGCAATCTACCTGCCTCAGCCTCCCAGAGTGTTAGGATTACATGACTGAATGAGCCACCTCACCTGGCCCCTAGAGTTAGACATTTAGAACTAGAAAGAACTCGCTGGGTGTGATGGCTCAAACCTGTAATCCTAGCACTCTGGGAGGGCCAGGTGGGAGGATCCCTTGACCTTAGAAGTAAGAGACCAGCCTGAGCGAAAGTGAGATCCTGTCTCTACTAAAAATAGAAAAACTAGGGTGGTGCCTGTGGCTCAGTGAGTAGGGCACCAGCCCCATATACCAAGGGTGGCAGGTTCAAACCTACTCCAGCCAAACTGCAACAACAACAAATAGCAGGGCATCGTGGCAGGCGCCTGTAGTCCCAGCTACTTGGGAGGCTGAGGCAAGAGAATAGCCTAAGCCCAGGAGTTGGAGGTTGCTGTGAGCTATGATACCATGGCACTCTACTAAGGGCAATAAAGTGAGACTCTGTTTCAAAAAAAAAAAAAAAAATATATATATATATGTATATATGTATGTGTATGTATGTACGTATAAACTACAAAGGCGTTGTGGTGGGTGCCTGTAGTCCCAGCTACTCAGGAGGCTGAGGCAAGAGGATCACTTAAGCCCAAGAGTTTGAGGTTGCTTTGAACTATGATGCCACAACACTCTACCCAGGGTGACAGAGATGCTGTCTCAAAACAAAAACAAAAACTAGAAGGAACTTTTGAGACTAACCTAGTTTAGAGATCCTCATTTTATATCTAAGAAAAAATTACTTAACACACTTTAGGTCATTAGTAGAAAAGGCACAGCTAGGCTCGGCACCTGTGGCTCAAGCGGCTAAGGTGCCAGCCACATACACCTGAACTGGCGGGTTCAAATCCAGCCTGAGCCCACCAAACAACAATGACGGCTGCAACCAAAAAATAGTCAGGCGTTGTGGCAGGTGCCTGTAGTCCCAGCTACTTGGAAGGCGGAGGCAGGAGAATTGCTTGAGCCCAGGAGTTGGAGGTTGTTGTGAGCTGTGATGCCACTGCACTCTACCCAGGGTGACAGCTTGAGGCTCTGTCTCAAAAAGTAAAAATAAAGGGAGCGGAGCCTGTGGCTCAAGGAATAGGGCGCCAGGCCCATATACCAGAGATGGCAGGTTCAAACACAGCCCTGGCCAAAAAAAATAAATAAAATAAATAAATAAATAAATAAATAAATAAATAAAAATAAAAATAGAAAAGGCACAGCTAGTCACATTTCTTTTTTTATTATATTGTATGCAATACACAAAGCTTGCAGGGTCTATTCTGAGAAAGGGCACAGTAAGTCCACTAACTAAAATGAAAAACTGATTTTAACCTTATGTTCTCTTTCCCAGAGGCATTAAGATAAATAACACATACTCTATTATAAATGATTCTGTTTCATCAGTAAGCTAAATAACTATGTTGGAAATCTAAAGACTTACTGTGGCTTTAAATACTTTATCCAGGTTTATATCTTCACTATTCCATATTCTCAAAACCTTAAATCAAAACATACAAGTTAAAATTCATCCCATTCTCTATGTATAATAAACACAAATAGTTAATAAATCAACATTAAATTTATATTTAACATGCTATAATATAAGTTTTAAAACTTACCTTATTATCATGTACAACAATATACTCTCCAGTTTGAAAGTTACAGACAGCTGGACATGTTATAATTTGACCTTGTTTCACTGACCAGCTCCCCAAGGGTTTCTGATCAGAAACCTAATGAAATTAAAATAAATATAACATTAAAAAGTCAATTTCAGACACTAAAAGGAATTAAACTTATAATCAAAATAAAAGAAACCACTAAAATGACAGCATTTAACAAATTTTCTAAACTAAAAAAATCAGTAGTCACAACAGACAAATACTTAAAATTTCACATATGTGAAGTACCCACAGTAGTCAAATTAATAGAGACAGAAAGAACTGTGGCTGTCAGAGGCTGGGAGCAAAGGGATTTATTGTTTAGCAGGTAAAGAATTTTAGTTCAGCAAAATGAAGAGTTCTGGACATGGATGGTGTTGATAGCACTGAACTGTACATAAACTTAAAAATGGTTAAGGTGGTAAATTTTATGTGTCTTTGCCACCAAAATTTTTGTAAATAACAGCAGCTAAACAAAGGTGAGGAACAGTGCATCTCATTTTGCTGCTGCAATGAGAGATACTTAAAAATGTACATTATTTTGTAAAAATCTGCTATAGTTTGGATATTTGTTTTCTCCAAGTCTAATGTTCAAATGTGATCCCCAATGTGGAAAGTGTGTCCTGATGGGAGGTGTTTGGGTCATGGGAAGAGATCGCTTATGACTAGCTTGGTGCCATCCTCATGGTAACGAGTGAGTTTTCACTGTATTGGATCCTAGGAAAGATGGTTATTAAAAAGAGCCTGGGCTCCACGCCTGTGGCTCAGCGGGCTAAGGCGCCAGCCACATACACCTGAGCTGGCAGGTTCGAATCCAGCCCAGGCCCGCCAAACAACAATGACAGCTGCAACCAAAAAATAGCTGGGCATTGTGGCGGGCGCCTGTAGTCCCAGCTACTTGGGAGGCGGAGGCAGGAGACTTCGCTTGAGCCCAGGAATTGGAGGTTGCTGTGAGCTGTGATGCCACAGCACTCTATCCAGGGTGACAGTTTGAGGCTCTGTCTCAAAAAAAAAAAAAAAGAAAAGAAAAAGAGCCTGGTACATCCTGCTTTCTCTCTTACCATGTGATCTGTGCACATACTGGCTCCCCTTTGGCTTCTCCCATGTATCTGAAGCATCCTGAGGCTTTTATCTAATGCCCAGTCTTCCAGCCAGCAGAATCATGAGCCAAATAAACCTTCTTTCATTACAAATTAACCAATACAAAGACAACATCCTATAAAAGATTCTGTCAAATATATTGAACAGAATGGATATGATTTTTTATTTAAATTAAATTTATTGAGATATAATTTATGTTCAATAAAAAGTACCCATTTTAAGACTTTATTGTTTTACAGTTGGTTTAGGTTCACAGTAAAATTGAGAGGAAGGTACAGAGATTTCCCATATACTCCATGCCTTACCACATGTGTAGTTTCCCTGTTCTCAACATGTCCTGTCACTGTGACATCAGGAAATGGCAGAATATAAGTTTTCAGCCCTTGTTCTCCTCACAGAATCAATTTTGATATCGACCCTCAAGTAATACTGCCTTTGTGGGGTTCCGGGCATCCAGTGGAGAGGTGTCATCACCCCACTGCATTGAAGAGGATAAGAACACTTTCACTTCACCTGTGTTAACCCTTTTTGAAGGTAGTACTTCTCATTGCCAAGAGAGAGTCCTTCATCCTGTGATTCCTCTGAAGGGGAAAAGCAAAACCAGAGACATTGCCCAAGAGGCCCACGTTTTCTTAACCACCCAGAACTTTGAGGGGATTAGCATGGATAAATGTTTCATGGCACCTAGGGAACACAACAAAAGGCCATTGTTTACAGTAACTACCTTGTGGAGTCCACCAGGATTCCTGTCCCCAAATTTTGTAGGATACATCACCTATGGACACCCCCAGCTATGCCATGTATGTCCCTAGCATCCCATGTGTCCCATCCCTCCTGTAACTAGCACCTTCCATGCATCCCCACAGATGACACACACAAGCTTCTGTAGCTCTTGTGCAAGCACATGCAGATAGCAGCTTCACTCCCTCAGTGAGGTGACTGCCACTTCACATGTGAAGGCAGCAATGTAAGACTGCAAGGAACACAATAATTCAGAAAAACATGACACCACTAGAGGAGCACAATTTGCAGTAATCAATCCCCTGAAAATGGACATGTACAAATTGCTGGACAAAAAACTCAAAATAATTGTTTTCAGGAACTCACAAGCTATAAGAGAACACAGACAAATCAGGAAAACTACATGGATAAAAGGAGTTCAACAAAGATAGAAATAACAGATTCTGGAACTGAAGACCACAATAAATGGAATGATAAAGGCAAATGGAGAGCTTAAACAGTACATTACATCTAGCAGAAGGTAGAATCTGTGAACTCAAAGATAAGTCATTGGAAATTATCCAGTAAGAATATATATTAAAAGAATGAAAGCATATGGCTCGGCGCCTGTGGCTCAACGGGCTAAGGCGCCAGCTACGTACACCTGAGCTGGCGAGTTCGAATCCAGCCCGGGCCCGCCAAACAACAATGACGGCTGCAACCAAAAAATGGCCGGGCGTCGTGGTGGGCGCCTGTAGTCCCAGCTACTTGGGAGGCGGAGGCAGGAGACTCGCTTGAGCCCAGGAATTGGAGGATGCTGTGAGCTGTGATGCCACAGCACTCTATCCAGGGTGACAGCTTGAGGCTCTGTCTCAAAAAAAAATAAAAATAAAAGAATGAAAGCATAAAAAGAAAGCCAATACTATTTGTGGAACACCACCAAGTGAACTAATATGCACACTATGGCTGTTTTGCAAGGAAAGGAGAGAAAGGGGCAAAGGCTTACGTAAAGAAACAATGGCTATAAACAACTCAAATCTTGAGAGGGATACGGATCTCAAGGTTTATGAAGTTTAAGAGTCTCCAAACAGGATCAACCCAAAGAAGGTTATCATCAAGGCAAATTATAGTGAAATTATCAAAAGACAATTCCTCCTCACCCGTTATGCAATGCACATAAGTGGGGAACCTGGTGCTAAACCATTCATAGGTGACCTGCTTCTGGGTCCATGTTTCGTATGTAGCAGAGCAGCTCCCTTGCTGTGATCATTGAAAGTCAGCCCTCGACAACACAAGGGTAAAGATAAAAAGAAAAAAAAAATTAAAAAACAAACACAAAGAATTTTGAAAGCAACAAGAAAAAAGTAACTTCACAAACACGGGAACCCTATATAGTAAGTGCAGGCCAGCATAGTTATTCAAATTACTGAACAATAACAACAACAAAATCCTGCCAATCAAGAATTCTATACCCAGAGATACCTCTCACCTCTCCTTCTCAAGAGGGATCCACTTCCAACTCTTTGCAAGTGCTCTAAACTCTCTTGTTCTTTGTAAATAAAATACCTTTGTTATCCTGAAAAATAAAAAAAGTTCTACACCCAGAAAAACTCTTCACCAGAAATGATGGAGAGAACAGCTGTCTAAGTAGCAGAGTTCATCACCTTTATACCTACTCATAAGGAATGCTAACGGAGGCTCAGCACCTATAACTCAGTGGTTAGGGTGCAAGTCCCATACATGGGGGTTGGCAGGTTCAAACCTGGTCTGGGCCTGCTAAACGACAATGACAACTAAAAAACAAACAAACAAACAAACAAAAACAGCTGTGTGTTGTGGTGTGCACCCATAATCCCAGCTGCTTGGGAGGCTGAGGCAAGAGAATCGCTTAAGCCCAAGAGTTTGAGGTTGCTGTGAGCTGTGATGCCACCACACTTTACCGAGGGCGACATAATGAGACTCTGTCTCAAAAAAAAAAAAAAATGCTGAAGGGAATTCTTCAAGTTGAAACAAAAAATTCTTACTAGTAACATGCAAACATATGAACATCAAAATCTGTCTGCAGGCTCGGTGCCTGTGGCTCAACGGGCTAAGGCGCTAGCCACGTACACCTGAGCTAGCAGGTTCGAATCCAGCCCGGGCCTGCCAAACAACAATGATGGCTGCAACCAAAAAATGGCCGGGTGTTGTGGCAGGCACCTATAGTCCCAGCTACTTGGGAGGCGGAGGCAAGAGACTTGCTTGAGCCCAGAAATTGGAGGTTGCTGTGAGCTGTGATGCCACAGCCCTCTATCCAAGGTGACAGCTTGAGGCTCTGTCTCAAAAAAAAAAAAATCTGTCTGCAAACATAAGTATATAGTCAAATTCAAAACACTCTTACTACCTTAATGATGATTCATAAATCATTTAATTCTAGTATAGGAGTTAAAGGACAAAAATATTAGAAATAATCATAGCTACAATAATATGCCAACGATATATAATATTAAAATATGTATATTGTAACATCAATAGTATAAAATGTGTGGAAAACTGGGCTTGGTAGCCCATGCCTATAAACCTAGCACTCTGAAGTGGGTGGATTGCTTAAGCTCAGGAGTTCAAGACCAGCCTGAGCAACAGTGAGATGCTGTCTCTACTAAAAATAGAAAAATTAGCCAGGTGTTGTGGCAGGCGCCTGTAGTCAAAGCTACTTGGGAGACTAAGGCAAGAGGATTACTCAAGCCCAAGAGTTTGAGGTTGCTGTGTGCTATGACGCCATGGCACTCTACCCAGAGTGACAGAGTGAGACTGTCCCAAAAAAATAAAAGGTGTAGGAATAATTACAAACGTAGAATTCTTGTATGATTGAAGTTAACCTATTATCAGCTTAAAATAGAATGTTATAACCATAAGATGTTTTGTATGAGCCTCATCACCACAAAAAATAAAGAAAAAAAGTAGTAAAGTATACCAATACAAAAAAACAAAATTCATCAAATCACAAATGAAATCAGTAAATGACTTTCTACAAACCCAAGAACTATAACTTCTGCTCCTTATGAGAGTGTTTGAGAAAGTTAACCAAAGCTTTAGCAGAAAAATACCTAGGAAAGGTTGGTAATAAAGTCCTGCACCACTCCAAAGCTCCTGCTCATTCCTTTAACCAAACAAGGGGAATTCTGTAAGAGTTTTAATAGGAAATCATGAGGCATCCCCCTTACAAATCCTGATTTGGCACCATTCAAGAAACTTCAATCAAGGTGGTACCTGTTGCTCAGTGAGTAGGGTGCTGGCCCCATATACCAAGGGTGGTGGGTTCAAACCTGGCCCCAGCCAAACTGCAACCAAAAAAAAGAAAAACTTCAATTAAATATACTTAAAAATGTACATTATTTTGTAAAAATCTAACTACTATGTACTTAATAATTTCAAAAGACGAAAACTGTTGGGCAACCAAGTGAGATCAAAAGATAAAAAACTTAATTTTAAAGTCAGCTAACCCTTTAATGACTTTGTTGTGTTTAATGCTTTTTTGTTGGAAAGCATTTGAATATTTGGTATACACTTTTAGTTTCGCAAGATGAAAATGGTCCTGGAGTTTCAGTCGTTATTGCTCCAAGTATTCCTTTGTTTCTTTTTTCTCCTTCTGGTGGTACAGTTTTGTGTAAGTTACACCTTTTGTATTTGTTCCACAGTCATTGTATATTGTGTCCTGTTTTTTTCACTTTCTTCTGTTGTTTTTAGTGGTTAAAGGTTTCTATTGAGATATCTTTGTTCAGAGATTCTTCCCTTAGCTGTGTCCAGTCTGCTAATAAGCCCATCAAATGCTTTCTTCATTTCTGGTACAGTGGTTTTGGATCTCTTTTTTTTTTGAAGACAGAGCCTCAAGCTGTTACCCTGGATAGAGTGCTGTGGCATCACAGCTCACAGCAACCTCCAATTCCTGGGGTCAAGCGAGTCTCTTGCCTCCGCCTCCCAAGTAGCTGGGACTACAGGCGCCCGCCACAATGCCCAGCCACTGGTACAGTGGTTTTGATGTCTAGCATTTCTGTTTGGTTCATAGAATTTCCATGTGTCTGCTTACATTACTTATCTGTTCTTGCATGATGTCTCTTGTACCCATTAGTGCCCTTAGCATATTTATCATAGTTGTTTTAAATTTTCATTCTGATCATTCATATATTTCTCTCATAGCATGGTGGTATGGTTGTGAAGTATTCTCTGTCTCTCCAAACTTTTTATCCTTTTGGTATATTTTATAATTTTTTTCTTTTTTTTTTTTGGAGACAAGAGTCTCACTATGTCATCCTTGGTAGAGTGCTGTGGCATCATAGCTCACAGCAACCTCATACTCTTGGGCTTAAGAGATTCTCTTGTCTCAGCCTTCTGAGTAGCTGGGACTACAGGCGCCCACCACAATGCCCAGCTATTTTTTATTGCAGTTGTCGTTGTTTAGCTGACCCAGGCTGGGTATGAACCCGCCAACCTCTATGTATATGGCTGACGCTGTAACCACTGTGCTACAGGTGCCAAGCCTTTTGTGTTAATTATTTTTAGGATTTCATGAGAAGGAGGTATCTATCCTAAGGGAATCTAAAAAAAAAATCCTCAGCTAAAAATATTTTTGAAATAGCATGGCTTGGTGCCCATAGTTCATTATGCTCTCCTACTAATGCACTGAGTGGAGCAACCCACCCAGCAAGTCCTGTGCATTCACATTCTTGGCCTCTCTGTGCTATCAAATCCATCCAATGAGTTCTTAATTTCGGATATTTTATACTGCAGTTCTAGGATAGTCTTTTATAGACTGTTAGTCTATTGAAATATTTTCATCTTGTCCATCTTTTCCTCTATTTTTTTTTTTTTTACAGAAATTAACCCATTTATAATAACCCTCCCAAACAAATGGACATGTTGGCTTTGGGCCAGAGAGTAAAGCATTATTTATACAAAGCCCAGTGACTTACTGAAGCCAAAGGGCCTGCAAGGCCAGTTCTTGCTACCCCTTACTGTGCCAGGAGCAGCAGGGGCTGGCCACTGGCCATAGCCATGAGCTCTAGAAGGCTAGAAATCCCCTCCTCAGCATTCCCAGACTCCTCTCATCACCCTGACCTCTAGGAATCACCCACCCACCCCTTAGTACAGATGTGTGCCATATCTCCCCTACCACATACACTATCTGCATTGCCCCAGGCCTGGTCCTCACAGCCTCGTGTTGGCTGGTTCTTTTCCTGGGCTCATGGCTCCAGGCCTGCTGCAGTGGCCACTCCTGGACTCCTGTTGCTCAGGGATGGGTTCTGACAGTACCTGACCTTCCATGTGACTTTGTGCCCCTCACCTCCACTGAACCACAGCAGGATCTGCTTAACACACAAATGCACAGCCTGGACTACATGAATGTGAACTTCAATAGGAGATAAGAGTCGGCAGATTAATTCTCCCTTCTTTACCCTCTAGACTGTTAGGATATGCAGTCACTGCATACAACCTCATGAAAGTGACATTGCCCAAATCAGTTTGTCCAGTGCTTCAACAACACACTTCCTTTTACTGCTCGTGCTCTTTCCCTTTCCCCTCACTCCTGCTTCCTGGTGATTGCTTTGGGCTTCTGCCTCAGGTGCTGCTATCCACAGAGGCTGGCAGCCCACATTTCCCCTCATAGAGCACACCACAATCTAGAGCTGGAGACAAGTGTCTGTGAGGAGTCACATTGCAAATGACAGAAACAACTCTTGCTAATTTAAACAGAAAGGGGACTTTATTAATAGAATATTGTGTTCCTCAAAACATTGCCATTTGTTCCAACAATTCCACTTCTTGTTATATGCTCAAAATAATTGAGAACAGGGTCTTGAGGAGACGTTTGTACTCCTATGTTCAGAGCTGCATTCTTCACAGTAGCTAAAAGGCAGAAAGGATGCTAGTGTCCATCAATACATGAGTGGATAAAAAATGTGTTATATCCATGCAGTGGAACATTGTTCAGCCATAAGAAGAAAGGAAATTCTGACACATGATGCAACACACATGAACCTTAGGGATGCACTAAGTGAAATAAGCCAGTTAAGTGAGGTACCTAAAATATTCAAGTTTATAGAGACAGAAAGAATTATGGTGGTTGGCTCGGCGCCTGTGGCTCAACGGGCTAAGGCGCCAGCCACGTACACCTGAGCTGGCGGGTTCGAATCCAGCCCGGGCACGCCAAACAACAATGACGGCTGCAACCAAAAAATAGCCGGGCGTTGCGGCGGGTGCCTGTGGTCCCAGCTACTTGGGAGGCGGAGGCAGGAGACTCGCTTGAGCCCAGGAATTGGAGGTTGCTGTGAGCTGTGATGCCTCGGCACTCTACCCAGAGCCACAGCTTGAGGCTCTGTCTCAAAATAAATAAATAAATAAATAAATAAATAACTAAAATAGAAAATAAAAAAAAAAAAGAATTATGGTGGTTGCCAAGGGCTGAGGCTGGGAGGGAGATTGGGAGTTACTGTTTCATGGTTACAGAGTTCTAGTTTTGTAAGATGAAAAGAATTCTGGAGATGAAGAATGGTGATGGATACACAATAAAAATGCACTTAATGTCACTGAGCTGCTTATTTTAAAATGGTTAAAATGGCATTTTTATATTGTATATATTTTATTTTTATTGTGTATATTTTATTATAATTTTTTCAAATGGTGTTGGGGATTGAAGGTTTCTAGTAGCAGTAGGGAAGTGAAGTGGTCAGGCAACTTCATCTACAGATAACAATGATAAATTTTGAGCCAAATACAATAAACAAGCACATTCCAACTATTTATTATAAAAGAACCAAAGGCAGAGTGAAGCTGGTAGAGCAATGCTTCCTAAAAAACCATAATAAGAAGGGATAAGAATTGAGAGTTTATGGTTTTTGTCAATGAGTATACTTCCCTACTCCCTTTGTCAGAGCAGAGGGGAAGTAGCAATGGGAATAGCAGAGAAGAGAGTTCAAAACTGGAAGAAAATGTGGGGGAAACTCCAGGAGCAAGAGAAACACAGAGGGATGAGACCTAAAATCAAAGCAAACTCGGATCAAATCCCTGGCTGACCGCAGAGCTGTACATGCACTCCAGATCCCAGATTGCTCAGCAGAAAAGCAGAGGGGAATCTGCTTTTGAAAGGTAGCTGCGCTGGTTTAGATTTATATATACATTGCTTTTTGACGTTAGTGTGTTCCCTAACTGTGTACATCTTGGGTGGTGGAAAGCTGAAGACTAATTGGTGTGGGGTGTCAGAGGAGAGCCTCATGCTGGCAGAGACACCATGAATTCAAGGGGGAATCTTCAGAAGCAAGGAACCTCAGAGAGAATGAGACCCTAACTGTAAACTCTGCTGAAATTCATGACTGCCACACTGTACAGGCACAAAGGAGTCCTCCAGGGAAGAAAACTAACAAAAGCAGCCACTAGAAGCTAAAGAAACTAAGCAGGAGATATCAGCTGCTGCACACTGGGAAGGGAGTAGTAGAGACAGAACTTGTAGTTTGAATATAAACAAGTTAACTGTCTTCTAAAACAATAACAATAACAAAACAACCATTGTGAGAACACCATAGAATGCAGAGTCCTAAATGTTTTATCTACAATGTCCAGACTTCAAAAATTAATAGACATGCAAAGAAATAGGAAAATGTGATTTATGATTTGTTTCTTTTTGGAAATTGACTCCAAATAGTCCCAGACATCGGAGTTAGCAGTCTTCAAAACAGCTACTATAAATAGATGCCAACAATGAAGGGAAAATATTTTAATGGGTGAACAGATAGGGCATCTTGACAGATTTAAAAACTATAAAATATGAAAATTTTAGGCCAGGTGCAATAGTTCATGCCTGTAATCCTAGCACTCTGGGAGGCTGAGCCAGGAGGATCACTTAATCGCAGGAGTTCAAGACCAGCAAGAGCAAGAATGAGACTTTTACTAAAAGTAGAAAAATTAGCTGAACATTATAGGTGGGCAACTATAGTCTCAGCTACTCGGGAAGCTGCTTAAGCCCAGGAGTTTGATGTTGCTGTGAGCTAGGCTAATACCTCAGCACTCTAGCAGGGCATAGATAAGACTCTGTTTTAAAAAAAAAAAAAAAGAAAGAAAGTTTAGAGCTGAAAAGTACGAAAACTGAAATGAAAAATGTATTCTTTTTGGTCAGGTGCAGTGGTTCATGCCTGAAATCCCAGCACTCTTGGAGGCCAAAGCGGGTGGACTGCCTGAGCTCACAGGTTTGAAACCAGCCTTAGCAAGAGCAAGACCCCATCTCTAAATATAGTCAGGCGTTGTTGTGGGCACCTTCAGTCCCAGTTACTCGGGAAGCTGAGGCAAGAGAATTGCTTAAGCCCAAGAGTTTGAGGTACTATAAGCTATGACAGCCATAGCACTCTCCCAAGGGCAACAAAGTGAGACTGTGTCTCAGGTGGTGCCTGTGGCTCCAGGAGTAGGGCACTGACTCCATATACTGGAGGTGGTGGGTTAAAACCCAGCCCCAGCCAAAAAAAAAAAAAAAAAACTGCAAAAAATAAATAAAATAATAATAATAATACTTTAAAAAAAAAAAGTGAGTCTCTGTCTCAAAAAAAGAAAAAAAAGTATTCTTTTAAAAAGATAGGTTGAGGCATGTGGCTCATACACTCTGGGAGGTCAAGGCAGGTGGATTGCCTGAGATCAGGAGTTTTAGACCAGCCTGAGCAAGAGCCAGATCCTATCTCTACTAAAATATTGAAAAATTTGCCAGGCGTTGTGGCAGGCACCTTGGTCCCAGCTACTTGGGAGGCTGGCAAGAGGATCTCTTGAGCCCAAGAGTTTGAGGTTGCTGCGAGCTATGATGCCATAGCACTCTACTCAGGGTGACAGACTGAGACTCCGTCTAAATCAGTGGTTCTCAACCTTCCTAATGCTGCAACCTTTTAATACGATTCCTGTGGGTCTTGACCCACAGGTTGAAAACCACTGGTATAAATAAATAAATAAATAATAAAAAGATAGGTTCAACAGCAGATTAGAGATGGCAGAAGAATTTGGTGAACTTTACAATAGGTCAATAGAAATTAACCAGTCAAGCTGGGTGTCATGGTGGGTGCCTGTAGTTCCAGTCTGAGACAAGAGGATTGCTTGAGCCCAAGAGTTTAAGGTTTGCTGTAAGCTATGATGCCATGGCACTCTACCGAGGGTGCCAGAGTGAGTCTCTGTCTCAAAATAAAAAAAAGAAGAAGAAAGAAAGAAAGAAAAAGAAGAAATTAACCAATCAAAACAAAACGGAGAAGATGATACAAGAATGAATGTATATGTATTTGTTTTTGAGAACAACAGATGATGGACAGAGGGACCAAAACTATTTGAAGAAATAGTGATAAAAACCACCCAAAATTTGCTGTAAAACATTAAATTATAGATTTCAGAATTAAGAATCTCAGTGAAGAGGTGGCTTTAAGATGGTGGCTGGGTAACAGCTTCCTTGTAACTGGGCACGGTGAGACTGGGGAGAGAAGACTTCAGGCATCTCTGGCTGGTGAGATCTGCCCAGAAGCATCCCTTTGGGGACACAGGGAGACTGCGTGAGACTTCTGGACCCCCTGAGAAAGGCAAAAGCAGTGGATATCTGGCAAGTGGTTGCGTGTGTTCATTCGGTCTAATCCTGCCGGCAGCTGTGGCTGCAGCAGCAGTGAGATTGCAAACTGGAAAGGCCTTACCTGTGAGCTGTTTGGATTTCTTTTGGACTTGGCACTCAGTTGAACTGCCTTGGGAAAACTGGGGCAAGAGTGTGGAGGTCTTTGAGTGTTGTCTGGGGCTCCAGACTGAGCTACCGAGCCAGACGGAGCTACCAGTGTTTGGTTGTGGGCCTTGCGGAGCCATCTTAGGAGAACTGCCCCGGCAAGCTCCATCCTCAGGGTCTCAGAACAAGCATCGGGTGGGAGCAAGTAATCTAGTGACTGAGCAGCCTAAAGGCAGGGACTGAGATGCCCTGCAGCCTTAGCCCTCAGGGGCATAGGGTGAGACCAGTTTTGGCACACTGGATAAGTGGAGAGCCACTTAAGGAGTGATTCCAGCCCACAAGCGCTTTCCTGGGAAAGCTTCTGCTTAGCCCAAGTTAGCAATTTAAAGTGCCTTCTACGCAGGCTGAGGAGGATTTAAGCTCTTCACCCTGTGGGGTTTTAGAAATCATTAGAGGGCTGCGGTCTCCATTTTGTTCAGCGTATCAACATTGTGATTAACATGTCATACCCCAGAAGATCACCTCTTGCCCAGACAATATCAGCAAGATATATATACTGCTTTGTTTTTTGGTTTTGTTTTGTGGTTTTTGTTGTTGTTGTTCTTGTGTTCTCTCCTTCCTCCTTTTTCTTTTTCTTTCTTTCTTTCTTTTTTTTCTCTTTCTTTCTTTTTTCCTTTCTTGTTCTTCAATCTTCTCATCCTTCTAGTCCTGTACCAAAAGGACTCATCGAAACCCTAGTCCAGAAGCACAGCAATTTAAAGAGCAGGAGGAAGTGAAAGGAAAATTAGGGCAAGAAAACAGATAAAATAAATCACTCATGAGGAAGAATCAGCAGAAAACTCCTGGCATCATGAAAAACCAGTCCAGAGCAACCCCCACAAGGGGCTGTGAGGTAGATACCACAGAGGATTCCACCCATAAGGAAATGTTAGAAATGACAGAAAGGGAATTTAGAATACAGATGATGAAAACAATCAAGGAAATGAAGGAAG
>CAUYRH010157233.1:0-12978 GCA_963574655.1 Perodicticus potto | reverse complement strand
ATACGATGATACTGTGTTATATTCACAAGAACCCTGCTTGAGAGGGGAGGTTGGGGCGGAGGGAGGGTAATTGGTGGGGCCACACCTACGGTGCATCTTAGAAGGGTACAGGCGAACCTTGCTAAATGCAGAATACAAATGTCTTCATATAATAATGAAGAAAATGCCATGAAGGCTATGTTAATCAGTTTGATGAAAATAGTTAAGATTGCATATGAAACCAGCACATTGTACCCCTTGATTGCACTATTGTACACAGCTATGATTTAATGATAAAGATAATAAAATAAAATAAAATAATGTAAAAAAAAAAAAGAACCCTGCTTGTGTGGGATAGACTCCATGCAAACTAGCTAAAGGTAATTTTCTTTTTCTTTCTTAGAGACTGTCTCACTCTGTCACCCAGGCTAGGGTGCAGTGGCATGATCACAGCTCAGTGTAACCTGGAACCCCCAGGCTCAAGTGACCGTCCTCCCTCAGTCTCCTGAGTAGCTGGGACTACCGGTGCACACCACCACACCTGACTAATATGTTTTATTTATTTATTGTGTGTGTGGAGATAGGGTCTTGCTACATTGCCCAGGAGATTCAATACTATTCAACAAAGATGCAGGTAAACATGACTTGCCCCAATGAGCACATAAACCAAATGTGGTGAACCCACACAAAGGAGCATTATTCAGCTACCGAAAGGAATGATGTGATACGCGCCACAACAGGGACGGACTTTGAAAATATTACACTAAGTGAAGGATGCCAGGCAGGAAAGGCCCCCCATGGTCACATTCCGTCTCTATGAAATACCCAGAAGAGGCAAATCCGGAAAACCAGAGAGTAGATTAGTGGTCGCCAGGAATTTCATCGAGTGACTGCGAATAGCTATGGGGTTTCTTTCTTGAGCAGTTGAAAATGTTCTGTAGGAGAAGGTGGTGTTGGTACACAGCACTGTGAATACACGAAATGCCACTGAATCGTACACTATCGTCAAAATGATCCAAATGGTAAATTTTATTGCACATGGATTTTTGCCATAATAAGAAATGAATAATATATTTACCAATATCAGTGCTTTCTTGTAATGAAAGAAAATAAGATTTTGTTTGCAGTAGAAACATAAGCTTTAAAAATCTTAGAATAAACCAAATTCGGCACACTATTATGAAGAAAATTTAAAATTTTTTATTCAAAATGTAACTTTCATAATAAGAGAGATAAATCATGATTGAGAAAAGGAACACACTATATTGTAATTGATAAATGTAACTGCAGTCTAAATAAAATGTAAAGATGATGATAATTGTAAGTAAAACTAGAGATAGATCATCAGGATGGGATTAAGATTTCAGAAAGATCAAACCACACGTAAGAATTTTATATATAATAAAGGCAGGAATTCCATACAGTTGTAGAAAAATCATTCACTAAATTTGGGGGCAACTGGGAGGCCATTCAAAAGAAATTTCAGATAATTAACTTGTAAATCAAACTAAAATAAACTGTAAATGTATTAAAGACACAAATACAAAAAAACAAAAGGACATATGTGCTACAAGAAAAAGAGATGAATGCTGATATCACCTTAGTCTGAGTAAAGATTTCTCAAACATGAAACAGAAAGCAGTAACCACAAAAGAAGCTATTAATTTTCCACTTTTATAAACTAAACACTAAATTAATACACAAACAATAAACCTGGAAACACAATTATTTTGGAAACAATTGATTTTGTAATTATTTTTATGCGTCATAATTAAGTCTTCTTTGCAGGCCAAAGAGTTCTTGAAAATCATTTCAAAAAATACAAATATCTAAGAACACAATTAGTAAAGCAAGCAGACAGCCCTCAGAATGGAGAAAATATTTGTAGGTTATGCCTCCAACAAAGGTTTAATAACCAGAATTCACAGAGAACTCAAACATATTAGCAAGAAAAGAACAAGGGATCCCATCTCAGGGTGGGCAAGGGACTTGAAGAGAAACTTCTCTGAAGAAGACAGGCACACAGCCTACAGACACATGAAAAAATGCTCATCATCCTTAATCATCAGAGAAATGCAAATAAAAACTATTTTGAGATATCATCTAACTTCAGTAAGATTAGCCCACATCACAAAATCCCAAAACCAGACATGTTGGCATGGACATGGAGAAAAGGGAACACTTCTACATTGTGGGTGGAAATGCAAACTAATATGTTCCTTTTGGAAAGATGTTTGGAGAATACTTAGAGGTCTAAAAATAGACCTGCCATTCAATCCTACAATTCCTCTGGAGGGATTTATCCAGAGGACCAAAAATCACATTATAATAAAATATATATGTACCAGAATGTTTATTGCAGCCCAATTCATAATTGCTAAGTCATGGAAGAAGCCCAAGTGCCCATCGACCCATGAATGGATTAATAAATTGTGGTATATGTACACCATGGAATATTATGCAGCCTTAAAGAAAGATGGAGATTTTACCTCTTACATGTTTACATAGATGGAGCTAGAACATATTCTTCTTAGCAAAGTATCTCAAGAATGGAAGAAAAAGTATCCAATGTACTCAGTCTTACTATGAAACCAATTTCTAGCTTTCTTATGAAAGCTATAACCCAGTTATAGCTCAAGAAGGGGAAAAGGGAGAGGGAGTGGAGGGGGAGGATGGTTGGAAGGAGAGTAATTGGTGGGATCACACCTACGGTGCATCTTACAAGGGTACCTGTGAAATTTACTAGGTGTAGAATACAAATGTCTTAACACAATAACTAAGAAAATGCTTTGAAGGGGCTATGTTAAACAGTTTGATGAAAACATTTCAAATTATATATAAAACCAGCACATTGTATCCCATGATTGCATTAATGTACACAGCTATGATTTAATTTTAAAAAAAAAGAAGAAGGGAGGAGTGAGAAAGTCTATTCCACCATGTTTTAGAGCCAGAAACCCAAATCAGTTGTAATAAACTAGTATTATCAAATCAATACATTAACTCTCAATTATAAAAAGAAGTTATGTACAGAAATATTGACACAGACACACTGTGTATAATAAAAAGTAGTAACTACCTGAACTCAGTCTAGTGTTTTCATTCTGCCAATTCTGGTTGACAAAGAACCAAGGCCTTCTCTGTGCCTTACTTTAGAAGTGAAAAAAGAAGATCAACTAACAAAAGGCCAATTAGTAGCAAAATTCAACATGACCTTAGTGAACTTCTGGGTGCTGCACTAAATAGTGGAGGGGAAAAATAAACACCATTATTTAAAAACTATTTCTTACTGGCTCAGCACCCACAGCACAGTGGTTATGGCTCCAGCCACATACACCAAGGGTGGCAGGTTCGAATGTGGCCCGGGCCAACTAAACAACTGCAACAACAACAAAAAATAGCCGGGCATTGTGGTAGATGCCTGTAGCCCCAGTTACTTGGGAGGCTGAGGCAAGAGAATCACTTAAGCCCAAGAATAGGAGGTTGCTGTGAGCTGTGACGCCACAGCACTCTACCCAGGGTGACATAGTAAGACTCTGTCTCAAAAAAAAAAGAAGAAGTGCCTGTGGCTCAAGGAGTAAGGCACCAGCCCCATATACCGGAGCTGGCAGGTTCAAACCCAGCCCCGGCCAAAAACTGCAAAAAAAAAAAAAAATTTCTCACTGTAATCACTTCTGTCTGATGCTATGGAAGTAGCATAATTCTCTCCAGAACCATATACTTTTATGTAGCAGGAGACACTGATTTGGGTGCCCAAGAGTGAGGCCTCAGTCATGATTCAGAAGAAAACTGAGAAACCAAGAGATAGCTCATCTCATCTGCTCAAAAAAAAAAAAAAAAAAGGAACTTGGTGATGAGGTAGAATGGAGAAGAAAAGAGAAATGAGAGAGAAGGATAGGCACAAAACAATGTGACGGGAGGAAGGGATTCCCATGGAGAAATGTTGACAAAGGACAGGCATCTCTGATAACCATGTTTTTAAATTGCTTGCCATGTAATTCTAAATATGTTATACACAATGCCTTTTACATATGTCATTTTGAGAAATCCAAGAAAAAGTATTGTGTTCCATGTCTAGACAAGCATCAAGAAGAGAGAACATCTTTCTTTTTTAATTAAAAATAAATATTTAGAGATGGGGTCTTATTATGTTGCCCAGACTTGTCTCAAACTTATAGCCTCAAATGATCCTCCCATCTCAGCCTCCCAAGTAGCTGGGATTACAGGCATAAGTCACAATACCTAACAAGAAGAACATCTCAAAGCAATTGACACCTGTGTGATAGGTAGACTTCAGAAGAACGATGAATTAGATCTAGAGGTGACCATAAGAATAGTAGTGCCCAGAAATTTACAGACCAGATAGAAGACAGGAGGTCAGGTCAGTTTTTTATGTATCTATAAGGATAAGGTACTCTCAGCTACAAGAAATATGTGCATCTGGGGTATGTGAGCTCATGCAATTGAAAGGTAAGGAAGTTTAACTGTTCAGAGAGCTGCTATTCTCTTATGCAGCATGGTCAGCCACAGACCTGAACTATTTCATGGGTATAGGAAGGAGGAAAACAGTGGAGATAAAGGGCAGATAGACCTACCCTTTGGAGAGAAACAACACGAAGGGAGAGAAAAATGTAACTCTTCTTCAGAGATGACATATTTGAACTTTTGTAGATAGAAGAACATAACAGATATGTTTTGAGAACCTCTTCGTCTTTTTTTTTGAGACAGAGTCACCCTTGGTAGAGTGCCAGGCATCACAGCTCACAGCAAGCTCAAACTCCTGGGCTCAAGTGATTCTCATGCCTCAGCTTCCCAAGTAGCCAGGACTACAGGTGCCCACCAAAACACCCAGCTATTTTTCATTGCTGTTGTCATTGTTGTTTAGCTGGCTTAGGCCAGGTTCAAACCGGCCAGTCTCGGTGTATGTGGCTGGCACCATAACCACTGTACAAAGGGTGCT
The DNA here is from genome assembly GCA_963574655.1 of Perodicticus potto. NCBI lineage: Eukaryota > Metazoa > Chordata > Mammalia > Primates > Lorisidae > Perodicticus > Perodicticus potto. Next base: position 8,039 of record CAUYRH010157233.1, on the reverse strand, counting down.
GAGCCAAGAGAGCCTCTTCTTTAATGGATTGTTTTGTTCTAGTTTGCTAGAATTACTATGAATTCAGATTTTCATATATCAGACATTTTGAAAATTTAATGTTACCATACATAAATATGTAAGATCTATCTCCTAAATCTTTGAAATGTTTTACATAATTTTGATAGGTCTTCATCATATATGCAGGGAACATATAATAAAGTATAAAATAAGTCCAGGAATGGTGGTTTACGCCTGTAATCCTAACACTCTGAGAGGACAATATGGGTGGCTTGAGCTGAGGAACTCAAGACCAGCCTGAGTAAGAGCAAGACCCCATCTCTACTAAAAATAGTAAAATAGAAAAATTAGCTGGGCATTGTGGTGGGCACCTGTAGGCCCATCTACTTGGAAAGCTGAGGCAGGAGGATTGCTTGAGCCCAAGAGTTTGAGGTTGCTGTGAGCTATGATGATGCCATGGCACCCAGGGCAACAGAGTGAGACTCTGTCCCAAAAAAGTAAAATCAAACTTAAAATGCAACTTGATTTGTTAATTAATAAGACAATAGATATTGACAATTTTGCTGTGTTTTTCAACTTTAAAGGCACATCCTCTTGTGTGATAGAAAAGAGATATTAAGGAGCTTGAAAAGAAAGAAAACAAGTTATTTTAATATATATCAAAAAACTCCATCTTGATGAGCTAAAGTATGTGTTGCGTATATTGTCAGCAAACCCAAGGGTGTGATCATGTAGGAATAAATATAGACAAAGTAAAAATCAAACAGAATTTCAAATGAATGAGCAAATTTCAAAGCCACAAGGCTAATTATTTCAAAGAAATGATAGAAGACTTTTTCTGCTTTCCCACAGAGAAAGGGTAGATCCAGCCCCTCTATAAGTTCTGGATAGGCTGGAGCTGTCAGAATGACTGTCCACCATGTTGTGCAGTAGAAAAGGGTGGGAGGTGGGAGATCCCCATCCTTGGGGAAGATGACTCAAAGAAGAAGAAACAAGGAGACACCAGTAATTGATCTTCTGCAGGCTGACTGTCTGCTAAATTATCCCTGGGTGATGAAAAGGACTGACTCACTTGGAGAATGATAAATAGCAATAATCAGAGGCATTTGCAGAATATTGATTTCCTTGAGACTACTGCAGGTTTTCACATGAATAATCTAATTTATAACCAAGAAGATCCTGTGATGAGTCTGATGAATCTCTTGTATGAGTATGTGGTATTTCTTGCATCTCATAGAAGAGGAAACTAAAGAGAGAAGGTACATGGCTTTCTTGGGACCACATAGTAACTAAACTAAATGGATGGTTTCTGGAGGATACAAGAACGAATGATTCCAAAGTACATAGATGCTATAGTTAAGTCACTGGATGCTTCCAATAGACCCTCAAATCCAATTAAGTCTAAATAATTGTTATTAATATAATTTTCAATATGAAAGTAATTGTCAAAATATTCCTTGAAAGAAATAATATACAAAGTAAAATGGTAATTTAATAATGATAAAAACAAGCCCTTACGTATTGTTTATTGTTTAGTATCTACCAGGTACCACTCTAAGTGCCCTACAAGTATTTCCTCTCTTAATCCTCACAACCACCATTTGATGCAGATATTATTATTATCTCCATCTTTCTGGAGCAGACCATTGACAAGGGAAAAAGCAGAGATTCCTCTATCCTGGGAAGTCTGGCTCTCCAATAGAGGAGCCAAACTTCTATACTGTCCCATTCTGTACTGTCCCTCAACACTATTACTAATGATAATCCACAGTGAGATTCCTGACATATACAACAGAATGTCAGGGAAACAAGACTACAAGTAAAACAAGCAATTTTTTGTTATTTTACTCAAAAGAAAATTTACTTCATTTTCAAGTCTGAGGAGAAATACAGTAAGATTTTAGAGATTTGCAAAAAGCATGAAGGAATGGTTTTTTTTGAGACAGAGCCTCAAGCTGTCACCCTGGATAGAGTGCTGTGACATCACAGCTCACAGCAACCTCCAATTCCTGGGCTCAAGTGAGTCTCCTGCCTCCGCCTCCCAAGTACCTGGGACTACAGGCGCCCGCCACAATGCCCGGCCATTTTTAGGTTGCAGCCACCATTGTTGTTTGGCGGGCCCGGGCTGGATTCGAACCCGCCAGCTCAGGTGTACGTGGGTGGCGCCTTAGCCCATTGAGCCACAGGCACCAAGCCAGCATGAAGGAATGTTGAGGGTGATAGTAATGTATATCTTAACATGAATGAGAGTCACATGGGTATATGCATTTTTGAAACTTAGTGAATATATATTTCAAATACAGTAGAACCTCCATAGTTTACCACCTCCCTGCATTGACCATCTCCTTAAATTGACCTAATTTTCATAGACTGGACATGCCCCACATGTATGTTATTAGTACAGTAGGCTTTGTTCCTTATGTTGACTACCTCCATATGTTGACCTGTTTTTTACAATCTCTTGGGCATTTTCAGTAAATCTACATCAAAAGAAGAAACTATTAATAAATAAATATCAAATTCTAATTAATAGTATCAGAGAGAACTAAAGTACCAAGGGGGAGATATTTGAATGTCTATAATTTACTTTGAAATGCATCTAAAAATAAGAGGGATGGACAGATGGGGAGATATGTGATAAAACAAGTATGTTAATGAGAGAACGCTCAGTGGACATTTTCAAAATCACTATCCAGATCAAGAAATAGAGTTAGCCAGCCACCCAAGAATCTCCTCCATGTGGCCTACACTAATCACAGCCTCTCTCCCTCCCTCTAAAAGTACATTCGTCACTTTCTTGCATCACTTTATGGTTTTATCACCAAAGTGTGCATCCCTAGATACTGTAGTTTATTACAGCTTGCTCCCTTTTTTTAAACTTGGTACATGCCCCTCCATCTCTTTCTTTCCCTTACAATGTGTCTGTTGAAAGACCTAGGCTATTTCACCTGTGGACTTTCCTATAATCTGGATGTTGATGACTGCAAACTCCTGGTGGAGTCAACATGATCCTCTATAATGAAAATTGGCAATGAAATCCAGAGAACTGATGAGTCTCTGATTTCATCCCTTTGACAAAACTAAGTGGTGGTGTGTTCTCTTACCAGGAAGTACATAATGTGGCTTTTCACTTATTTTTTCATGTTGGCTCAGTGCCTCAGTTCATTCATTCATTTGAGACAGTAAGAATGGTAATATTCTAATTCCATCTCATTGTTTTCATTTATTAGCTGGAATAATTTTGTAAAGGGATGATTCCCCTATCTTCCATTTGGTTACCCATTTGTACAGTTCATAAAGGAAAGGCAAGATGAACAGGTATCTCTCTGTTTTTATTTACATGGTTTTCACATAATGAATAGTTTATCCTCAGAAAGTGACTAATATATATTTATATCTATAATATATAATTATATATTATTATGAACTCATGGATTTAAAAATAATTAAACATTACCCTCTTTAATCTCAAATTGTTTCTTCTTTAGCCTGTAAGAGCCTTTACAAAATGACCCCTGAACTTTTTGCCCACAACTCTAGTAGTCTTTGATAACTTCTCTACTATGTGATAGGTCAAGATATTCCAATTAATCTTGTCCATTTCCTGCTCTAGACCTAGAATCAGTCATTTCTTCAAGAAGCTCAGGTTTCCTTTAGTGGAACATGGTATTTTTGAGACCCTACTTAGGCACTAGGGCTGCTTGTGCATTGTTTCCTAGAGTTTCTATACCAAGTATCCTGGTTCTCAAGGACACTGATAATGACAGGATTGAAATATCTGTCATTTGTGCTAACCTAAAATAATTGTACAGCCATCTCAGAATAACAATAAAACTACTACCACAAATTATGATTAGAGAAAACAGTTCAAAAAATGTTTTTCTTAGGCTAATATCATTCTCTTCCCTTTTTAATAGCTGTGCTAGATCTATGTTGACCGATTATAAAATTTTTACATATTATAACCTCCTCTTTTAAACCTCATTAAGTCTTAGTTCTACAAGCAACCATGTATTTCATGCTCACCACCAGTTCTTGTGTCATTGCCTATCTAATTGTGTTAATGGCCTTGATCTCTGGCAGACATTTTTTTTTTTTTTTGAGACCGAGTCTCACTATATTACCCTCAGTAGAGTGCTGTGGCGTCACAGCTCACAGCAACCTCAAACTCTTGGGTTTGAGCAATTCTCTAGCCTCAGCCTCCCAAGTAGCTGGGACTACAGCACCCACCATAACACCTGGCTATTTTTTGTTGCCGTTGTCATTGTTGCTGGGTTCAAACCCACCCACCTTGGTGTGTGTGGCTGGCACCATAACCACTGTGCTAGGGGCACCAAGCCAAAAGGGGGCAGCATTCTGCTTGGGCGCCAGGAATCAAACCCAGGCCACTCACATGGCAGGCAAGAATTCTACCACTGAACCACCCATGCACTTGGCAGACACTTTAATAAAAGCCCATGAAAACAATATTTCCTGAGGTTTTTTTTTTTTTTTTTGGAGACAGAGTCTCACTTTGTTGCCCTCAGCAGATTGCCATGGTGTCATAGCTCACAGCAACCTCCAACTCTTGGGTTTAAGCAATTCTCTTGCATCAGCCTCCCAAGTAGCTGGGACTATAGGCACCTGCCACAATGCCCAGCTATTTTTAGAGACAGGGTCTCACTCTGGCTCAGGCTGCTCTCGAACCTGTGACCTCTAGCAATCCACCCACGTTGGCCTCCCAGAGTACTAGGATTATAGGCGTGAGTCACTGCATCTGGCCTTTTCCTGAGTTCTTGCATGTTCATCACAGTTAATATCAATCAAACTGGGTATAAAACCCTTCCCTGACGGGGCGCCTGTGGCTCAAAGGAGTAGGGTGCTGGCCCCACATACTGGAGGTGGCCGGTTCAAACCCAGCTCCTGCCAAAAAGTGCAAAAAAAAAAAAAAAAAAAAACCCTTCCCTCATGTTTTTTTTTTTGCCTTGGGTATTTTAAATATGCTACTCTATTTTATTCTGACATAAAATTTCTCTGTCAAAAAGTTTGATGTTAATCTAATTTTCTTTTCTTCATAAGCCACATTATTTGTGCCTAAATGCTTAAGGAAAAATTTAGTTTTTCTTTAAAGTCCAGGAGTTTTTCTAGAATATATCCTGGTGTTGATAGCCCTGGGTCAGTGTACAGTACACTTGGGTACATGGTATGCTCTTTCAGGCGGTAGTTCCAAGTATTCCAGAAACTATTTCAGGAAAGTTTTCTTGACTTTCAGTTTTAGTACTTGTTCTGTTTCCTTTCTTTGATCTTCTTTTCCAGAGACTCTTTTTATTATTATCATTATTATTATTATTATGTATTAAATCATAACTTAGGACATTGGTGCATTTATGAGGTTCAGGGTACTGCTTTGATATACAATGTGAAATACTTACATTGAACTAAGTAACACATCCATCACAATTATATTCATTTCTTAATAGTTTTGAAATGTACCATTGCATCATGCACATTAGGTGAAGTCCCCCCATATACTCTCCCTCCTCCCATATCTTCCCTTCCCTCCCTCCTTTCTCCTCTTGCCTTCTACTTTGTGGACCATAGTTATGTTTTGCCATTCATATGAATGTGTAGGTGATTATATATTGATTTCAAAGTAGTATTGAGTACATTGGATACTCTTTTTCCATTCTTGAGATACTTTACTAAGAAGAATATGTTCCAGCTCCATCCAGGTAAACATAAAAGATGTGAAGTCTCTATCTTTTTATGGCTGCATAGTATTCCATGGTGTACATATACCACAATTTGTTAATCCATTCATGGGTTGATAAGTACTTGGGCTGTTTCCATGTCTTGGCTATTATGAATTGGGCTACAAGAAACATTCTGGTGCAAATGTCTTTGTTGTAAAATAATTTTCGATCATCTGGGTATATACCTAGTAGCGGAATTTTAGGATTGAACAGCAGGTCTACTTTTAGTTCCTTGAGTGTTCTCCAAACTTCTTTCCTAAAAGGTCATATTAGCTTGCATTCCCACCAGCAGTGTAGAAGTGTTCCCTTCTCCTGCATCCATGCCAACATCTATAGTTTTGGGATTTTGTGATGTGGTCTAATCTTACTGGAGTTAGATGATATCTCAAAGTGGTTTTGATTCGCATTTCTATGATGATTAAGGATGATGAGCATTTTTTCATGTGTTTGTAGGCCATGCGCCTGGCTTCATCAGAGAATTTTCTGTTCAAGTCTCTTGCCCACATAGAAATAAGGTTGTTCTTTTTTTATTGATTAGTTCAGTGGTTCTCAACCTTCCTAATGCCACAATGTATTTTTTATTATTATTGTTGGGGATTCATGAGGGTACAAGAAAGCAGGCTACACTGATTGCATTTGTTAGGTAAAGTCCCTCTTACAATTGTGTCTTGCCCCCAAAAGGTGTGTCACACACCAAGATCCCACCCCCCTCCTTCCTTCCCTCTCCTCTCTTCCTTTCCCACACCCCTCCCTCATTCTTTCTCTCTCAGCTCTCCCCTTCCCCACTTCCATCATATCAGTAATTGTCTTTAATTGTCCTCATATCAAAATTGAATACATAGGATTCATGCTTCTCCATTCTTGGGATGTTTTATGAAGAATAATGTGTTCCATTTCCATCCAGGTTAATACAAAGGCTATAAAGTCTCCATTTTTTTAATGGCTGAATAGTATTCCATAGTGTACATGTACCCTAGTTTGTTAATCCATTCCTGGGTTGGTGGGCATTTAGGCTGTTTCCACATTTTGGCAATTGTAAATTAAGCTGTAATAAATAGTCTAGTGCAAGTGATATGATAAAAGGATTTTTTTCCTTCTGGGTAGATGCCCAGTAATGGGATTGTAGGATCAAATGAGAGGTCTAGTTTGAGTTGAGAGTTCTCCATACCCCTTTCCAAAAAGGTTGTATTAGTTTATAGTCCCACTAGCAGTGTAAAAGTGTTCCCTTCTCTCCCCATTCACTCCAGCATCTGCAGTTTTGAGATTTTGTGATATGGGCCATTCTTGCTGGGGTTAGATGGTATCTCAGGGTGGTTTTGATTTGCATTTCTCTAATACTTAAGGATGATGAACATTTTTTCATGTGTTTGTTAGCCATTCATCTGTCTTCTTTAGAGAAGGATCTATTCATGTCTCTTGCCCATTGATATATGGGATTGTTGGCTTTTTTCATGTGGATTAATTTGAGTTCTCTATAGATCCTAATTATCAAGCTTTTGTCTGATTCAAAATATGCAAATATCTTTTCCTATTGTTTAGGTTTTCTATTTGCTTTGGTTGTTGTCTCCTTAGCTGTACAGAAGTTTTTCAGTTTAATTAAGTCCCATTGTTTATTTTTGTTGTTGTTGCAATTGCCATGGCAATCTTCTTCATGAAATCTTTCCCGAGGCTGATATCTTCCAGCATTTTTCCTATGCTTTCTTTGAGGTTTTTTATCGTTTCATGCCTTAAATTTAAGTCTTTTATCCATCTTGAATCAATTTTTGTGAGTGGAGAAAGGTGTGGGTCCAGTTTCAGTCTTTTACACGTGGATATCCAGTTCTCCCAGCACCATTTATTGAATAGGGAGTCCTTCTCCCAAGGAATGTTCTTGTTTGGTTTATCGAAGATTAGGTGGTTGTAAGATGTTAGTTTCATTTCCTGGTTTTCTATTCAATTCCAAATGTCTATGTGAAAGAACCAAGCTGATTCCATTTTGTTAAAACTAATTCTACCTTGCCCCACAGTCTTTGATTCACATCTACACATCAAAGGTTAATTTACAGCTGCATACCAAAAGAGCTAATTTACACCCGAATACCAAGGTGATAGGGAGCCTGCTTCCTCCCCCACCTGCGTCTCCAGTATGTCCGCCCCAAGCAATAAGGGTGTTTTAACACAGGTCATCTTAATAGTAAATATTTCCCCAGGCCATCTTAATAGTAGCTATTTCCCCAGGCCATCGTGATAGTAGCTGTTTCCCCAGGCGATCTTGATAGTAAATATTTCCCCAGGCCCTTATGCCCCCTATCAGCTCTCCCCAGCAGT
>CAUYRH010157232.1:0-11681 GCA_963574655.1 Perodicticus potto | reverse complement strand
TTTTTTTTTTTTTTTTTGAGATAGAGCCTCAAGCTGTCACCCTGGATAGAGTGCTGTGGCATCATAGCTCACAGCAACCTCCAATTCCTGGGCTCAAGCGAGTCTCCTGCCTCTGCCTCCCAAGTAGCTGGGACTACAGGCACCCGCCACAATGCCCGGCCATTTTTAGGTTGCAGCCACCATTGTTGTTTGGCGGGCCCGGGCTGGATTCGAACCCGCCAGCTCAAGTGTACGTGGCTGGCGCCTTAGCCCGTTGAGCCACAGGTGCCGGGCCTGCTTTGCAAGTCTTAATGGACAAAAGCATCAATGTTTAAGCTTCCACCTAACACAGAAAGAAAGGCAGTGGCTTCTGAGGGGCTGACCACACAGCCAGCAATCCTGCTCCTGAGGATTAACCCAAGAGAAATAAAAATGTATGTTAACATAAAAAACCTGTAATCAAATGTTGCCAGTAGCTTGAAGTTGAAAACACCCAAACCTGGAAATAACCCAAATGTTCCCCAACAGGAGAATGGATCAGCCATCCACGAAGACAGCCTTTGGAAAGGAGAACTACTTAGCAAGAAAGAACGAACAGTGTGACTGAATCTCGAACACGCGATGTTCCCAACCACACACTGGAGGATGCCATTTCTACGACGTTCTTGCAAAAGCAGAACTCTAGGGACAGAAAACAGAACGGTGGTTGCCAGGGGCCGACTCGGAACAGGCAGAAGGAATTCTCGGGGAGACAGAGCTGTCCTCTGTGCTGACGACATGACTATAGGCACTCAGCAAAACCCACAAACCTGCTCTCCAAAAGGGTGGATTTTACTGCCTGTCTACCAAGGAAAGGTCTTAGCCATCTTCTCTGAGGTTGTCAGCTGCGGCCCATGAGAAAAGAGTCATGTCATCATTAAACTGTTGTAGAGAATGTCCTCTGTAGAACAGAGTGTGACACATCTCCAGCCACATGTGACACCATCCTTCCACCCATCAATCACAGAGCTGTGCCTGAGCGGGGTACCCGACGAGACACGCAGGCTGTTTTCAGGAGACCCAGCAAATCCATGCATCCATTCAGCTTTCCGGCAAGACCTCAGGCATCATCTCTGGCTATGTGAAGGGCCGTTCCCAACAAGCCACCAGCAACCCAGATCTTGCTGGTAACTCCTGGTGCAGAGAGCCAGGCCGGGAGGAGCTGAGGAAGGAACGTGTCCTGGGATACACGCTCACCTGCCGTTAGTTTGCTGGCGCTGTGCTGCGTGAGCAGCCGGAGCACAAGTGCTAGAGGAGGAAGTATGCCCAGTGAAATGCTTTCCTCTCTCTTTTTTTAAGACAGAAGGGAGGCAGGAAGAGGCTGAGGAGAAGGTGCTCTTTGCAAGTGGGGGCTCAACAAATGTTGGCCCAGGCCGGGCGTGGTAGCTCACGCCTGTAATCCTAGTACTCTTGAGAGGGCAAGACTGGTGGATTGCCCTGAGGTTAGAGGTTCAAGACTAGCCTGAGCTACAGTGAGACTCTGTCTCTACAAAAAAAAGCCGGGTGCTGTGGCAGGCCCCTGTAGTCCCAGCTTGGGAGGCTGAGGCAAGAGAATCGCTTAAGTCCAAGAGTTGGAGGTTGCTGTAAGCTATGATGCCACAGCACTCTACTGAGGGCCACAAAGTAAGATTCAATTAAATATAAATAAATAAATAAATGATAAAATAAAATAAAAAACTTCAAACTAAGACAACTGAAAGCCAATTGAAAGCTAAATTAAAAAACAAACAAATGTTGGCCTAATCGAAATGTTAGGGTTTGATATAAACGCCAAAAACAACGCCAGACATGAGGCATTTCTTTTCTCCCTTCTTCCTCTGAATACCTCCTTCTGGGGTACCCCTCAACATTCCAGAATAGACACAGTGATCTGGAGAAAACGCAACAGTCTCTCTCTCAAGGTCAACTCTGCCTATGGGACACAGGTTACTTCTATGACACTGACAAAGGGGTTGCCCCAAACTGACATTTGTGACAGTCTATACATCCCAGGGTCCCAACACTGCCTCCTTACTGCCTGGCCACAGAAACATTATAAACAAACAGGAAGGCAGGAAGCCAGCCCCTCTGGGGAGGGATGGAGATCTCTGGGTTTCTTCTAGGAGGCCAGCACAGCCTTTGCTCCAGGGCCCTGGGGACCAGCTACCAGCAGAGCTCTGTCTCCGGGTTACAGAGAACTTGGTTTTCCACACCCAAGGCCAATTTCAGTTTGGGACTTGCTCAGGCACTTTGATTCTCCTTGACTGGTCCTCATGTCTGTGGGTAGAGGTGTTTCCAAATGCAAAGAATCTGTAATTCCCCATGCTCAGTGTCAATAGGGGCTTGGGCCAAGGATTTCCACTGCGAGCATCTCTGGGCATCTCTGAGCTCTGCAACGGGAGAACATGTGTGCTCTCAGCAGGCGGCTACCGGAGTGGCCAGAGTTTAGGCATCAGCACGGCGGTTGTTACTTCCCTGATTCCAGGGGTGAGGTGGTAAGTCCTTTGTTTTCTGCATCAGTTCCCCATCCTATGTTCCAGCAACAGCTAATCCAAATGATCTGATATAGAGGCAGGAAGAACGTCATGCCCTTTTCATGAATGAGGCTGGCTGGGAGCCCAAGAGACACTCCGGGCTTGGATGGGGAGGGTGCTTATTTCTTTATTAGATCCTACGTCCCAACCAAGTAGAGCACTTTTGCCTGAGCAGGGAAACTGAGGCTGGTGGGGGCTGGGAGGGGGAATTGCTTTTTCAAAGGTAAGAACTTGAGCCATTCCATCTACCCCCAATGCCTCCACCGTATGCTTCCAGGCCTGCTTTTTAAGAGCCTGGGCCCAGGGGCTCGTACCTGGATTTCCCTCAAACCCAGTACACGCGTCTCTGGGAGGTGAGGCCGAGGAACTGGGGCTGCCTCTCCAAAATAATCAACGCCCACAATATATACAATATGGTATGAAAAGCATAAACTTTCATATTCCCCAAAGCAACCGTTCCTGGTTGACTGGTGTCCCAAACTCCTATGTTCAAGTTATAACCAAGAGCATACTCCATCGCAGATGTCATTTCTTTTTCTTTTTCTTTTTTTTTTTTTTGAGACAGAGCCTCAAGCTGTTACCCTGGATAGAGTGCCATGGCATCACAGCTCACAGCAACCTCCAATTCCTGGGCTCAAGCGAGTCTCCTGCCTCTGCCTCCCAAGTAACTGGGACTACAGGCGCCCACCACAACGCCCGGCCATTTTTTGGTTGCAGCCGACATTTTTGTTTGGCGGGCCGGGGCCGGATTCGAACCCGCCAGCTCAGGTGTACGTGGCTGGCGCCTTAGCCTGTTGAGCCACAGGCACCGAGCCTATCACCCCATTCTTATCCACAACCTTCATTACCTGGTTGGCTCCCAACTTCTTCATATTTGCCTCTAGCCCCATATCCAAGCTTCAAGCTGGCCCCCCAAGCCTGGAGGCCTGGCCAGGAAGAGCCCTGAAGCACAGCAGCCTGGCCTGTGGGAAGACATCTGGTGTGGGCACCCGTGTACCCTGAAGTCCAATGTCTGGAGGCTCCAGTCCTCAGCCCCACCCACTGCACTTGGTCCCCTTGGCACAGTCAAGCCTCATAATCTCCCTGCACAGTCCTTTCTTACTGTTTCCTTTAGCTAGAACTGCTGCTTTAGGGTACACAAGCACTTCCTCCCCAGGCTGTGTAAGAGATTACAGGTATTTCTGCCAAAACCCTGAGGACATCCATTCCCCCCAGCCTCCCTCAGTGCACTTTGTCCCCTGGGTCTGACTCACCATTCATAAAGCTGTGAGCCCCAGGGAGCCCTGGGGGAGGAAAGAGGAAGTCAGAGGCAGCTGAGTCTCAGCCTAGCTCCCCAGACCCCTGGCTGCAGGAACACCATTCCCATGAACCTGCAGGGGTGAGACTGGAGAGGAGCTGGGTAGGGCAACCCTGGGGAGGCAGGTGACTAACTCCTGGAGAGATGCAGAGATTCAGGTGGACTCCTAGAAAGGGCCTCATCTGGGCTTCTCCATCTGCCCAGAGTACTCTCCCCACTACCCCTAACCAACTAACCCCTGGGCAACCATCCTATCACCACCTCCAGGAAGCCTTCTCTAGACTTCCCCTTCTGTGCAACTTCCTCACTTGCTCTTTCCTTTCCATCTGGCTTCAGTCAATTGCTCTACCCTCACCTGAGTCAGGGTCACACATGCGTCTGTCTACCAGTGCATTGCAAATATGCACTAGGAGAATAAGGAAAGAGACAGAGACAGGAACAGAGAGGGGCTCGCCATGAGGGAGATGCCAGTTCGGGCCCAAGATAGGGGCCTAGGAGGACTCACCAACTTTCTGTGGCGAGAGGCCACCACCAAAACGTGGAAGAGAGGAAACTATGGGTCACAGAAAGGGGTTCAGAGGTAGCCACAGCTTTTGTCTCCCCTCTTCCTGGGCTGGCCAAGGGAAGAGAAGGGCAGAGGAAGGGAGGGAAGGAGAGGGGAAGAGGGGAAGAACTTCAGCGAACGGCCTCCTCACCCAGTTCTGCTCCTTGTCTGTAGCTATTTGGAGGCTGGTACCCTGTGAGAAGTATGTAGGTCAGTGGGAAGGGCCCAAACTTTCCCTGACTCCATGGGGACCAGGTATGGACCTTAGGGACTCTGAGAGGGAAGAAGGAACTCTCCTATCACAGGGAACAGAACCAGAAGAAAACTTATAAAACAGCAATAGAGATTGAGACTCAGGGAGAGACTTCCTAGCCTTAGGGTGCCTGACCTGTGGAGGCAGCCTAGGGAACAAGGGTGATGGAGTGACCCTGATCTGGTATGGGGACTGTAGGACAGACCTAGTCAAGGTTCAGCCCTCTAGGATGTAGGGTCTGGGCGCAGACAGACTCATACCTGCTTTCTGAGGTTTCATTCCCCACTGGATGGCTGGGGTCAGTGCTAGGAAGAGTCAGGGGGCAGCCATGAGCCCAGCACAGATAGGGCTGTAGCCTGCCATGGGGCCGTGGGTAGAGGGAGCTGCAGAGTGAGGTCACAAGGGGTCTCAGGGCCAGAATTCAGGCTTTCCCTCAGGTGACTCAGTATGACAAGTCACTACCCTCTCTCTAGGCCTCAGTGTGAGAGTACAAGACAGACAGGCACATGGGGGCCAGGGCCAGCCCCTCCTAGGACCAGGTGTTTCCGTCCCCACCACACCTCCACACCCCCACTCCACACTCACCTGGGAACTTGCCATTCTGCATTGGGGGAGGGGGCTTGGATTTCAAGCCCCAGCTGCCTCCTTTATCTGAAGGGACCCCTGGAGTGGGAGGCCTGGGGAGGAGCAATGGAGTGACCCCTCCATTGCAGGGACCTAGGCCAGGAGGAGGAAGGCAAGGGAGGAGTGAAGAGTGAGCTCCAGGCCAGCCTCACCCATGCTGCCCAGGAGGCCTGTGGTGGGTTCCAGGGCAGACCCAGGATCCAAGGGGGACATTCGCCAGGCTGGAAAGAGTGTACCTCCTGTGGGCCCTGGCCTGCTGCAGGATAAGAGAGGTGATGGGGTACCTGATGTCTGTCCACCCAGCTCCTCTACCTTCTAGCAACCTCCTTCCCACCCTCCTCCTGGGCCCCTACCTCTGTCCCAGTGCCCTCACCTGGCTGGGCCCCCAGCCTATTTCCATTGCCATATCCTGGAGAGGAAAGCAGAAATATGAGGGGCAAGAGTGTCTGGAAGGAGGTGTGCAGAAACAGAGGCCTGGCTCTTGAGGCTTTATACCCCCTTCCAGACCTGGGGAGGGACGGAAAGGCCAGTTCAGACCCCCACTGGCCCCTCCCAAGGAGGAGTGAGCGCTCTCCCCTACTGAGCCCTCCACAATCACCTGTGGGGAGCCCCAGCCTATACCCTTTGGGGACAGCAGGGTGTGGGGGCATCCAGCTTGAAGCAGGGAGACCTTGGGGCGATGCAGAAAGAGGGAAGGGGTGAACTCACCCAGCTTTGGAAGTTTCTGGCCCCCTCCCAAGGCTGGGGAAGAGCACAGAGAATGACTAACAGGAAGATGCCACCCTGTCCCTTCCTCAGGATCCAACACTGACCCCCTCAATTGCAAGGTGTGCCTGGCCTCTTCCCGTCCCCCAGATTCCCCTACCTGGCTGGGCTTCCTTACCTAAGAAGGCTCTTTCTCCCAGCCTATTCCTGTACCCTAGGGAGACAGGGGGAGGCAGGGTGGGGTTGGGAGTGGATAGCTGGTTGTACAGCAGGCAGTTTCTAGGGCTAGAGAGACTGGGGAGGGCATATAGAGAAAGGGCTCACCCGGCTTCTGTGGTTTCATGCCCTCTCCGAAGCCTGAGGGACAGGGGGGGTGGGTGAGGTACCCATCCTGCCTCCCACTGCAGGGACTCTTCTCCAGAACCCTGGCATCTGCCTCCATGCCCACCCCAACCTCCTTTACCTGGCCCGTGGCCAGGGGAACCAGAGGGCCTGTAGAGGCAGGTGGTGCTGAGGAGCACAAGGGGACTGGGGCTGGTTCCCTGCCCTCAAGACTAAAGAGAGCTAAACTCCTGGCACCTCCATTCAGTTGCCAATTCCACCCACTTCCAGGCTGTAGGAGCCTGTGAGCGAATCTGATTGGGGTCTGGAGGGCCCACCTCATTCCTCCCCACAGCTCCAGCTTCCCTGCCCCCCAACTCAATATCAATAGGTCCGAAGCCAGGGGAGCCTGTCAAGGAAGGAGGGGTAGGCAGGGGCTTGGGGACCCTGGCTAAGCTGGGAGTGGAGAGCCCATGGTCCCCCTTTAGGACCAAGTCAGAAACCAGGGATCCTGGCAACTTTCCCCTGCGCTCATGGGGGCCCATTCTGTGAGCAGCTGCCAGACCTGACCCACCTCACCTGGATGCCGCCCTTTCTAGGTCCAGGTGGGGTCTGAATGAAGGGAGGGGAGCTCAGAGGCTTGGGGGAGCAGAGGGCGGGCTCACCTGGCTTCTGGGGCTTTGTGCCCATTCCTAAGCCTGGAGAGAGACAGAGAGAGGCTGACACTGACTCCAGCCCTGCCTTGCCCCCACCCCCAGCCCTCTGTCCTCCTGGTCCCTGTCTTCTCAGTTACCCTCTTCCCACCCCACCTCCCAACACCTCAGGACCCAGGCCCAGCAGCCCTCACCTGGCTGGGCTCCCAGTCCATTTCCGTTGCCATATCCTGGGGGGCAGACAGGGGTGGGGATGAGGGGTAGAATGTGGGGGCTGCAGCAGAGGTGCTGGGGTCTCTCTTCCCCACTTGGCGGCTTTTTTTTTTTTTTTTTGAGACAGAGTCTCAAGCTGTCACCCTGGGTAGAGTGCCCTAGCGTCATAGCTCACAGCAACCTCCAACTCAGGCTCAAGTAATCCTCTTGCCTGGGTTTTTCTATTTTTAGTAGGTCTTGCTTTTGCTCATGCTGTTCTTGAACTTGTGAGCTCAAGCAATCCACCCGCCTCGGCCTCCCAGAGTGCTAGGATTACAGGTGTGAGCCACTGGGGATGGGGGTGGCGGCCCCCCACCTGGTTGGAAGGCTTCACCCGTCCCAGGCCTGAGGGGAGACACAGATGCAAGCCACACCCAGACTCTCCTTCTCACAACTCAGATCCTCACTGTGCCCTCCCAGTCCCCTGCCCATTACCCTCCACCCTGCCACAGGGAAGGCCCCAGTTCCCAGCTCCTTCCCATATCCTAAAGAAAGGGTCAGAGGAGGGGAGAGGCAAGGGAACTACTTATGGTTTCAGGGGCCCATGGACAGAGAGGCAGAACCAGAGAAGGCCTCACCTGGCTTGTGGGATTTCACGCCCCCTCCAAAGCCTGAAGACGATATGGAAGCAGGTGAACCACTCCAGGGCCCCATCCTAAGGTCTCCCCCAGCTCCTCCCGTTCCTGCTCCTACCTGGGACAAATCTGTCCAGAGCTGCCAAGACTGTGGGGAAAAGAAAGCGGGTAGGGGGTTTGGGATCAAGATGTGGTGAAGGTGAAGGTTCTCCCTACTGGACTGAGCCAGAAACCCGGCATCCTGGAAGCTTCCTCCCAGCACCTTGTCAACTCTGCTCCTCCAAGGCCTGGGAGGGAGGCCAGGAGAGAACTCCCCCCTCCCCAGAACAATACACCTCCTGAGATCCCACCAATCTCACCTGGCTGGGCTCCTAGCCCATTCCCGTTCCCATTCTCGTTCCCAAATCCTGGGGGACAGATTGAGGCGGGGGTGAGAGGGGAAGGAAGCTCAGGGGCTGGGGGAAGGCAGAGAGCATCCTTCATAGCCTGGTGGATAGACAGGAGGAGGTGAGAGGCCCAGGACCCACGTCTGGCCTCTTCAGAGCCCCGGCCTGCCCTTACCTGGTCCATAGCCATTTTGAGATGTGGTGCCTGTGAAAGAAGAGAAAGGGGCCTGAGAAGAACATCCAATCTGGCCCCTTGAGCTCTGTCTGCAGCCGCCCTCCAGGAGAGGACAGGGCAGGTAGGCTTGGGCTGACCCTGTCCTCACGTTCCCATCCTCACTTCTGCCCCGAGGGAGCTAGTCTCACGTCTCCTCCCCACTGTATCCTGCCGGCCTCTGAGGTGCCATTTGGCCGGTAGTGTGCCTT
Organism: Perodicticus potto; assembly: GCA_963574655.1. Classification (NCBI taxonomy): domain Eukaryota; kingdom Metazoa; phylum Chordata; class Mammalia; order Primates; family Lorisidae; genus Perodicticus; species Perodicticus potto. The sequence continues at coordinate 3,117 of CAUYRH010157232.1, read as the reverse complement.
TGATACACTGCTCGCTGCACCTCTCCCCACCTGACCTGCACTCCCTGGGCCTCCTTCCTCTCCTCTGCACGGCTTCTCAGGCCCCTTTCAGGGTTCCTTGCTTCTGCTCACCCCTGGCAAGTGGCTGTCCACAGCCTCTATCTGTTCTTGGGTCCAGCCCCCTGGAGGCCTGGACACCATGTTCAGCTGCCTGGGTCCTTGGGTATTGCCACCACCACCACCATGCCAACCCATTGGAAAAGTTCCTTTCCCTCAGCAACCAGAGCTGTCAAGCGCTAGATCCTGCCATCTTGGGGTCCAAGCAGATATTTCTAGAGCCTATGTCCTCTTTGGTCCCCTCTTTGCCCCAGCTTGAGCACCTACAAGTCTCCCAGTAGGCCTGGCTGCTCACTCCCACAATGCTCAGGGCAAGGCTCTTGGGGCCATCTGGGCAGCTTCTATAACCCTCCTGCCTCAGGCCCATGGACTGCTTTGTGGAATGTGTTGTGTGAGACCATGTTGGGGTGAGAGGGTGGTTCTCACCTGGCTTCTGGGGTTTTAGCCCTCCTCTGAGGTCTGGGTAAGAGGAGGGGAGAGGCTATCCATGAGCCCCTGGGTTCCTTCTCTGCCCTCACAATCAGGCCGGGCCCTGACATCAGTAACCCTGACCCCCACACTTCCACCATTCCAGGGCTCACCTGGCTGGGCTTCCAGGAAGGCCCCAGTTCCTATCCCATTCCCGTTCCCAAATCCTGGGGAGACATAATACCAGGAAGGAGGAAAGACCTGGAACTTAGGGGAGCACAGGCGGGTAAAGAGGTAGTGGGCTGAAAAACAGAAAGGGCAGGGCTCACCTGGCTTCTGAGGCTTTCCAACCCCTCCAAAGCCTGGGGGAGAGATGAGCAGGTGAGGGGCTCTCATCTCTGGGCCTCCTCCCAGAAATACAGCCCTAGGATGCCCGCTCCTGTCCCAACCTCTTCTGTACCTGGTCTAAAGTCCTTTTGCGCTGCGGGACCTGTTTGAGGAAGTTTGGAAGTTGGGGTAAGGCTAGGGGCTGGCTGACCCTTCTCCCTCCCCTGCCCATGGATCCTTGCCCAGTCCTGACCATAGCTGGCAACTGCATGTTGGGTTCTTGTGAGTCTGGGCATGGCTACCTTGTCCAGTTCAGGGATCCTCAGTGCCCAGCAGAGGCCTGGCTTGGAACAGGTGCTCAGGGGAGAGTGGTTGAATAAACGGACCCCTAAGAGCTACCTGCTAGGACCCAGGCTGTGGTCCATTACCCTAACTTCTCCCTCCCAGCAGCCCCAGATGCTGCCACCCTCACCTGGCTGGGTCCCTGGGCCATTTCCATTGCCATATCCTAAGGAGAAAAAACAGTTTATCAGGGGATGGGTGGGAGGGTCTTAGTCTCACCTGGCTACAGAGGCTTCTTGCCCCCTCCCAAACCTGGGAAGAACCAAAGAGGCTGAGCTATGTCTGCCTCCCCACCCCCCAACAATCCTCCATTGTCCTCCTAGAAATCAGAAATCCCTGACCTCTTTAGCTTCCGCCTTCATTCCTGGAACCCCAGCTTGGCCTAGTGCCCTCACCTGGCTGGGCTCTGACTCCCAGGAAGGCCCAGGCTCCCAGGCCTTTCCCATTGGCAAATCCTGGAGATGGAGCAGAAAGAAGTAAGGGGGAGGCCAGGCCAGATGTATGGGAGTGACAAGGACAGAGGGGCAGGGCAGGGCTCACCTGGCTTTTGAGGTTTCAAAGCCTCTCCCATGACTAAGGAAGAGACGAGACCAAGTATGGGAGCCTGGAGCCCCAGCTCCCAACCCACCCTCCCTGACTTGGCTCCTGGTCAGAGGAAGGCAGAGGCTAGAGAGCTCTAATCACCTCCGTGGTATCCCCACCCCAAGACCTCTGCTCTGAGAGCAGTCTAGAAGATTCTCCCTAGGCTTGGAACCACATCTCAAGTCATAGGAGGCCAGTGGAGGGACCTCCTATGGGTAGACAGGGGCGGAGGGCTGTGTGTGACAGCAACAGGACAGCATGGGGGGAGGGGCAGGACAAGGAGCAGTGTCCTCCCATTTTCCCTCCTTCTGAGGTTTCATTCCTCCTCCCAGGCCTGGGGAGAGACAGAATGACCAACCCTTTTTCTCAGCGGAGGGGCTGGAACCTCCCCTGAGAACAAGGGCTGGTCAGGTGTGGTGGCTCCTGCCTATAATCCTAGCACTCTGGGAGGCCAAGGTGGGTGGATTACCTGAGCTCAGGAGTTTGAGACCAGCTTGAGCAAGAGCAAGACCCTGTCTCTACCAAAAAGAGAAAAGCTAGGGCAGTGCCTGTGGCTCAAAGGAGTAGGGCGCCATACCCATATGCCAGAGGTAGCAGGTCCAAACCCAGCCCTGGCCAAAAACCGCAAAAAAAACAAACAAACAAACAAAAAAAAGTTAAAAATAGAAAAACTAGGGTGGCGCCTGTGGCTCAAAGGAGTAGGGCGCCGGCCCCATATACTGGAGGTGGCAGGTTTAAACCCAGACTTGACCAAAAACTGAAATAATAATAATAATAAACAATAAATAAAAGTTAAAAATACAAAAACTAGCTGGGTGGGCGGTGCCTATGGCTCAAAGGAGTAGGGCGCCGGCCCCAAATGCCGGAGGTGGTGGGTTCAAAACCAGCCTCGGCCAAAAACTGCGGGGTGGGGGGGAGTGCCTGTGGCTCAAGGAGTAGGACGCCAGCCCCATATGCTGTAGGCGGTGGGTTCAAACCCAGCCCTGGCCAAAAACTGCAAAAAATAATAAATAAATAAATAAATAGGCTCGGCGCCTGTGGCTCAAGCGGCTAAGGCGCCAGCCACATACACCAGAGCTGGCGGGTTCGAATCCAGCCTGGGCCCGCCAAACATCAATGATGGCTGCATGGCTCGGCGCCTGTGGCTCAACGGGCTAAGGCGCCAGCCACGTACACCTGAGCTGGCGGGTTCGAATCCAGCCCGGGCCCGCCAAACAACCATGACGGCTGCAACCAAAAAATGGCCGGGCGTTGTGGCGGGCGCCTGCAGTCCCAGCTACTTGGGAGGCGGAGGCAAGAGACTCGCTTGAGCCCAGGAATTGGAGGTTGCTGTGAGCTGTGATGCCACAGCACTCTATCCAG
>CAUYRH010157231.1:0-15911 GCA_963574655.1 Perodicticus potto | reverse complement strand
TTGTGTGTGGCTTGATGACCTTTCTGGAAAACATAAATCTGATTAGTGTAATCAGTAATAGGCAAAGGTAGAACAGCGTCAGGTCAGAAGCACTTATTCAGTGATGCTAAAAGAAAACCATATTAGGATTTTTCTTGCTGTTTGCTAAATAATAACTTCAAACTTTCTTTTGGCTCACAAGTGTAGGTGGTCTGTGGTTGGCTGTCTTCCTTGCCTGCCTCCATAGAAGATGGAGGGTTCCAGGACTTTACTCATGAAGAGCTTAGAGTTTTGTTTGTACCCTGGCTTTTTATTATGAAAACTTCTGGAACTGGGTAGTTTTATGACTAGATCTTAGGCTTGAGACACTCTAGGAGGAAAACGATGTTGTGTGTTTCATGGTTTAGAGCAATATCACCCAGAAGTGGAAGTCTGTGTAAAATGTATTCTTTCTAAAAATACGTATTAAAAGAGTTAAGAAAGTTCAGGGAAGGGAACTCAAAGTATAAATGGGCAAGCATACATAATGTGAAGTTTAAATTGCAAAGCCTAGGGCGACACCTGTGGCGTACTGAGTAGGGCACCAGCCCTATATTCCTTGAGTGGCGGGTTCAAACCCAGTCCCGGCCAAACTGCAACCCCCGCCTCCAAAAAAAATAGCAGGGTGTTGTGGCAGGCACCTAGCTACTCAGGAGGCTGAGGCAAGAGAATCGTCCAAGCCCAAGAGCTGAAGATTGCTATGAGCTGTGACACCATGGCACTCTACCAAGGGCGACAAAGTGAGACTCTGTCTTAAAATAAATAAATAAATAAATAAATTGCAAAGTCTAAAAATTCTTATAATGAGAAAAAAAATTAGAATAAAATAGGATTGCTAAATGGAGTTTTGGGATTTTAAAATTTACTTTTCCCTTTCAAGAAATGACACTTAAATGTTAGGATATAGAAACACTGTCATTTTAATCACTACTTTATCTAATGTTGTGAAACTTTTTCCTTTTTCTTTTGATTTATTAAATAGAGCCAGTGGACATACCCATACCATTAAACTGATTTTCAAACCTGAGTATCCCTTAGTTGGCACTTGTTTTGAGGACATATTATGCATTGATCTGTACCAACGGTGTGATAAAGAATATATAAAAAGTATTAAAAGCAGATAATAAGTGGAAGAAGAGTGGAAAACTGTAATGTAATAGCATTTTGGTTAAGGTCTCAAACATTTTTTGGTTGAAACATGATATCATTGCTTACAGCTATTTGCCCTACAACAGATTTCCTAATCTCTTCTTATTTCTTCATATGTAAAATAGATTATTAATAGTATTTCATAGAAGTATTAAAGGATTACATGTGATACTGCTTGTAAAGGGCTTAAAACTGTGCCTGGCACATAGTAAGCAAAAGCTAAATTGGTGTTAGCTGTCATTTGTTACAAGCATCAACCTTAGTCATTTTTCCTTCTGAATTTTTAAAGGTCGGAATATGACCAAAATGATGTTTACGGCTGCTGCTAACACATGTCCCTCAATGTTCAGCTGATTGATTATTTATTTTCTTAGCTGTCTTTTTGCACTGGCTGTTAGCCAAAAGGCAGAGAAGCAAAGTTGACTTTAACAAAGTTTGCCTAAAAGGATATGAGTTTAGAGGCATCACGTAAATTACTGACTTAGAAAGAAAGAAGAAGAAAATAGAGAAATAAGCAGGCTCCTTTTGATTAGGTCTATATTTTGTAGGAACTAAATAAATTTAAACAACTGGGAGCACTAGGGCGCAAGTTTTTATTTTCTTTTTAAAGTATCTTTACCACTAGCCACTCTTCTGATTTTTCTTATGTTTTGACAGGGGAAAAGCAGTGGGAGAAGGGAATGCCTGTTCTCTTCACAGTCTTGTAAAGGGCAATGGTGATGGCTCACGTTACCCATGGTCCCGTGAGTGCTCCTTGTGGGTACCTTAGTTTGATGGAGATCTTGATTAAAAGGCATCTTTATAGGTATTAATCTGGTTGTGAGATGACTGGCCACCTAGTAGCATCCTAAGAAAACTGAAGTCCTTCTTTTAGAAAAAGGATATATGCCTAAATTAAAGGAAATAAGAATTTAGGAGGAAGTCTCTTTTCATGAACATTTTGCCCCTACTTTGGTCTTATATCAGCTTTACCTTTGCATAAGCTCATTCTTTTGTGCTTTATAAATGAAAACAAAGAAGGCCACTACTCTCCTTAAAAGTTTATAATCTGAAAGTGTTAGACAATATAAATGATATAGAAGGAAGACAGGAAATGGAAAAAAAAATCCCTGAAATACAGACTCTCAGGCATTTTATTATCTTCTCTGTGTATGTTGGGGGAGGAACCTCAAAAGTCTAGCCTGGGATCATATTTTGAAAGTAAAGATTAAATATTTTTTATTGAATAAAGGATTTTTGGTGAGATGTCAATATGCTGAGTTAAAATATGAGTTAAAGAATTATCTGATTCTTTTGTTTGCTTTTTTAAAAAAACCTAGTCGTTTTGTATTTTCTTAGAAAAATTAGGATATTTTGATTCTCCCTCCCCCTGAAATAGCTGAAATTATTTATAATGGTCTCTTTCTCTCCCTTCCACTTTTTTTTTTCTTACACATAATTTTTTTTTTGTAGAGACAGATCACTTTATCGCCCTCGGTAGAGTGCCGTGGCATCACACAGCTCACAGCAACCTCCAACTCCTGGGCTTAGGCAATTCTTTTACCTCAGCCTCCCGAGTAGCTGGGACTACAGGCGCCCGCCACAACGCCCGGCTATTTTTCTGTTTTGCAGTTTGGCCGAGGCCGGGTTTGAACCCGCCACCTTTGGTATATGGAGCCGGTGCCCTACTTGATGAGCCACAGGCGCCGCCCTTTACATAATTTTTGAAGTTTCGGTTTGAGTCTCTTATACTTGGTCTAACTACATGTTTTGTAGGAATCAAATTATGTATCATCTGTTCATGATGCAAGAATTGTTATTTTCCTTAACAGTACCTCTAGCTGTTTCTTAACTATATAATTGCCTAGTCAAAACATGTTGCAAAAGTCCCGTGCAAATGCATTTTTGTAGCTGAACCAGTCATAGTTCAAAATTCAAACTTCTTGAAAAACCTTTACCTTTCTTTGAACATCCCCATATAGTCCTAATGCTTTGCTGTTTCTGAGTGGGCATTTAGGAATAAAAGCTTTGTTTCATGGTAAGGTGTTGTTGAAGGAAAAGCTTTACAAAATTTTATCAGAAAGTGAGCTGTCCCTCAAGGGACCCTCCCTCAGTATCATGGAGGTCCTACTATAGATTCAGATAGTCTCGGAGAGGAGGGTTTGTTCTTTTTTTAAGTGGGGGTTTATTGTTATCTCTCCAGTTTTTTGTGTCAGACGTTATTCTGTTTTCCATTTTCTGCATCTGCTAAAGAATGGCCCTGTTCAAGGAATTAAGTTTTATATAATGTCATAGATATATTTAAAATCCATTCCTTTTGCTTTAATAATGGCTAGTGATTATTAAAAGCAATAATATTAATAGCAGCTAACATTTACTATTGCCTAGGTTTTTAAAAAATATATTACATCATGTATTTTTCTTATCAGCCCTATGAAATAGATTCTATTATTATTATTCTAATTTTATGCTGTTAGAAAACAGGCAGGAGAAGTAACTTGCCTGTGGTCACAGGATTGGGAAATGACAGGGCCAGAATTCCAGTCCAGGAGTCTGGCTCCAGGGCTCCTGTGTTTAACTGCTCTGCTACAGGAAGAAAAACACTATCTCTTTTTTTTACCCAAAAACTACATAAAGCATTTTTACTATGTTTGAATTTATATTTGAAGATGATACCCTGAGAATGTGCATTATATTAAGCACAGGTTTCAAACATTTTATTCTATTGCTGAGAAAATGCATAGTAATAAAAAAGTTTGGACCAGATTAGTTAAAATTATTTAACTAATTTGTTTCCTTTGGAAGTTCATTCTGTATGTATACAGATGTCCATATTTACGCTCTTTTTGCAAGTTGTTTTGTGAACATTGATCTTGGTGCCAAATATTATAGACTCAAGTACAGGAAGTACAGCCAGGCTTCTGGGGAACTGCATATTTTTAGGTGCCTGTTCTCCCTTTCTTTTTCTGTTGTTGCCTGTACTCTTCTGTTCTGTTTTGTTGAGTGGTTTTCTCTGCTTTCTCATCAGTGTACATTGTCGATTGTGAATGTTAAGTTCAGCGCCCCTGCAGCCCCCATAGGCAACTATCTTGGTTATGACACTCTAAATTCTAACTTGGTAGGAGAGAGAATCTCTGTCTCTCACCACAGGAAAGAGATTGAACATTGTTCAGTCAGCTGCTGGGTTGGAAGAGCCCACTTACCGTTCACGGTATACTTGCCTTTTCTGTTAGTAGGGGAAGGGCAATGCGCAGGAAGAAAATAGGTATCTATAGTAAATTTACTGAAGAAAACCATTGTCCACAAAAAAAAGAAAACTTTGGGGATTTTGAGTTTTGATACAGTTTGAGGTTACTAATTAGAATTCACTCTTTGCTTTATCTTGCCTTTGTGGACATTGGGAATTTGCAGCAAACCATTTTCATAGCTCTTAGTTCATAAGTCTGGAATGAGGATATATTTCAAGCCTAATTTAATAGTGGAAAACGATGCGTGAAACTTAATGAGTGAATTTTTCAGTCATATGTCATTAAATGTACTTTGAATTTCTTAATGTTTTCTTACGAATCTAGAACTTTCTCTGACAGGTATTCCAGCAAATTGTTTTCACTTTAGCTTCATTGTACTCCTCCTTTGGGCTTGCTTGGCCTTAAAACCTGCCCCTCAGAATGGTCGGGGCTTTTAACCACTGTTTACCAGCCGGGGGGAGGGTGAGTGAGGGACCTGTCTTTGTTTTCCCGTGTCCCTACCCTCTCATTGGTATGCAACTTTAAGAATAAAAATAAACATGTACTCACTACAAGTCTGTGAGATTGTGTTGGGTATGTGTAAATTATTCACAGATAAAATGCAATTGGTTCCTTTGCCTTTGTCTACCTTGATAAGACATTCAGATAGACGAGATGATAAAACTACCTGGTTTAAGGAAAGACTTTTAGAGTACAACCACGATTTTCATCTTTGGTTATATGGGAGAATTACGTGGTTTTATACTTGAAGTATTGGTGATGTAACATGCCTTTCTTTGAGGAGAAAAAGGGGAGTCAAATGATAACTGTGTGTGTTTTTACATCCTGATAGTGGTAATCCGTTCAAACATTCAAACATTTAGTGCTTAGAAGACCAATGGGAAGTTATTCATTTCTGCTGTATCAAGAATATTATAGCAGAACCAATGTTCCTATTCTCTTTCAAGAACATTAGACATCTGAAAACCAGTGGAGACGATACATGTTTCCCCCACCCCACTCTTTTAATCCCAACTTTGTAATTTCAAAATTTTAAACATACAGAAAAATTTAATGACTAATACAGTCAACGTTTAGCCACCTTCAACCTTGATTCAACAATTAGCAACATTTTCCCACATATGTTCTCATTGTGTATATGTACATTTCAGGGAGGGGGCATGGCATTGCTGACCACTTAAAGTGATTTCAAACCTTACGACAGTTCACCTGTAAATACTTTAGCGTGAATCTCCTAGCAATAAGGACATTCTTATACATTACCATATGTAAGAAGATAACAGTCAGTCTGTACAATCATTGTAAATCCGGTCCATATCTAAATTCTACAGTTGTCCCCTAAATTTCTTATATAGCTTTTTTCAAAAACAACAGTCTAGTTAACATGTTTGCTGCATTTTCTTTTTATGTCTGTTTATCCTTTTAAACTCTAGATTAGTTTCCCTTATGCTTTTCTCTTTCTCTTTTACTCTATTTTATTTTTCCTTTTTGGAGACAGAATCTCACTCTGTTGCCCTGGTATAGAATACAGTGGCATTGTCACATTTTACTGCAATCTCATACTCCTGGGCTCAAGCAGTCCTGTCTGCGTCAGCTTCCCAAGTAGATCAACACTATAGATGTGTGCCACCAGTGGCTAATTTTTCAATTTTTTGGTAGAGACAAGGTCTTGCTATGTTGCTCAGGCTGGTCTCAAACTCCTGGCCTCCAGTGATCCTCCTACCCTGGCCTCCCAAAGTGGTAGGATTGCAGGTGGGAGCCACTATGCCTGACCTCTCTCAGTTTTTCTTCTCTTTCTTTCTTTCTCTTTTTTTTTCTAATGATACTGATTTTTATTGAAAAGTTCAGACCAATTTTCTTGTAGAAATTCACATTCTCCATTTATTTCTTTCTAGTGTCTGCTCAGGGAAGTTGGAAAATATTCTTGTCATGGTAGCAGAAAGCCCATGAGATATACCAGAAAAAACAAACAAACAAGAAAACCTTCCCAGGGAATTGGATACTTACTAGAAGTAGTTATTACTTGGTGGAGGTTAAAAAGTGAGAACACTTAAGAGAGGTCTCTGTTCAGGTTAATGGAGTAGCAGTTGGGAAAAGAATAGGAAGAGAAAGCGATTAAAGGGAAAGCTATGACTCTGAGCATAAAATGGGTGAGTTAGTTAATAAAGCGGGGAAAGGGTTAGAGAACCTCAGTCCTAAAAACCTAGAGGGTTGAGGGCCTGTTTTGGCTGTGTGGTTGAATTAGCAAAGAAATGTCTGATGGTTTTCTCCTCTGGCTGTGGAAGACATAGTGAGCCCAGTTCAGTTTAATGAAAAAGAAAAGAGCAAAAGAAGTTGTGTGCATTAAACCTATTGTAAGCCAGTTATGGAGCTTTCTATGGAAGTACTCATGTAACATATTAGTATATTGTAGAGCTTCTTGCAAATTTCCCAGGGCACATTTGCAGCCATAATCTTGTACTTTGTGTCTGCATGTTTTATAATTAATGATTGTATAGGCACTGTGGTGGAAAGATGTGCACAGTCAGGTGATCTGAGATTGAAACCCTGTTTCCACCACATGCTAGCTTAGCAGATTTGTTCAAGTGCCTTAACCTCTGGTTCTCTTTCCTCCTTTGTGATGATGAAGCAGCCGAGTGTAGGGGAAAGAGCAGAGACTTTGGAGTAGGGCAGACCTGGTTCTTCTGGTTACTAGCATGTGGCTTTGGGCTACTTAAATTCCTTTACTCTCATGTTTTCTTTTGTAAAAATAAGGTTGATAATATCTACTTCATGTGATTGTTGTCAGGATCAAGGAGATAGCTCATGTAAAAAGCTGAATGCAGAGCCTGGTGTATGCTAGTTTCTTGGTGTGTGTTGGTTTTCTTCCCAGAACATTGTCATGAGCATCCAGTTAATTGGTTGAATGAATGTGAAGTATATTAGTAAGAAATAAAGTCCTATACAGGAAATTTAGCTAATGCCTAGGAAATAGAATATGACTATAAAACCATGTACTTAATTTCAATTCATTTCACATTGTAGAAATCTCTGTAGTGATGGTATCTTAGAAAATACTATAAATGTTAGAAAATAAAAATCTGAAATCTGCTTTTAAGAGAATAGAATGGATAGTTAGGTATAAAAATGTTGCATACTTAATGCTTTTTTATAAAGAAAACTGATATCTTTACTCTCTTAGGGCTGTGCACTAGAATCAGCAGCCTATGTGAGTGAGTATATTTTTAGAGGCTGAAAGCTTTCCCTTTTGATGTAGCTTGGAGTAGTTGATTTTATTTATAAAAGGTTTTTAAAAAACAAATAATTTGGTGGTGCCTGTGGCTCAGTAAGGCGCCGGCCCCATATACCAAGGGTGGCGGGTTCAAACCCAGCCCCGGCTGAACTGCAACAAAAAAATAGCCGGGTGTTGTGGCGGGCGCCAGTGGTCCCAGCTACTCAGAGACTGACACAAGAGAATTGCCTAAGCCCAGGAGTTGGAGGTTGCTGTGAGTTGTGTGACGCCATGGCACTCTACTGAGGGCGATAAAGTGAGACTCTGTCTCTACAAAAAAAAAAACAACCAAATAATTTAATCATAGTTTTTGCAGTTTGACAGTGAAAAATAATATTTAACTTATAGGGTTAAAGAGCATTATTTTGTTATCTAATTAGAATTTTTATTTTCTATACTTGGGACATGGAACCAAGCAAGTTAAGAAAGTCTTTTAGCATGTACAGATTGGTAAGAGACTTTATTAAGAATCTGATTTTCTTTTCCCTTGTAGGTGAGGCAGAATTTCAACCCTGTCCTCTTAGGGTACTGGCTAGGCCTAAGAATTAAATTGACATAAGACAGATTATTGGGGAAAAGCATACAAATGTCTTTAATACAAGTTTTATTCTGAGCAGGAGTCCTCATAAAGGAAAGAAGACATGGCTGAGTGCAGTGGCTCACTCCTGTAATCCTAGCACTGTGGGAGGCTGAGGCCGGTGGATTGCTTCAGCTCAGGAGTTGGAGACCAGCTTGAGCAACAGCAAGACCCCATCTCTACTAAAAGTAGAAAAACTAGCCTTGACACAGTGGCTCACATTGGTAGTCTCAGCTACTTGGGAGGCTGAAGCAAGAGGATTGCTTAATCCTGAGAATTTGAGGTTGCTGTGAGCTATAATGCTATGGTACTCGCTCAGAGCAACAGAATGAGACTCTGTCTCAAAAAAAAGGAAATGAAGACCCAAAGAATTAGTGAAAGTCAAACAGCTTACATACTGAATTAGACAAAGAACAGTAAATTGTGAAAATGTGACAAGGCAAAAGGGCTGGAGCTAGGGTACTCCACTGGGTAGAGAAGTGGCTAAGAAGATGTGGATTGCTAAAACAGGGCTTGTGTGTACAGACTTCCTTTGGCCTTAACTTTTTTATCCTTGATGAAAGGAATCCTGTTTTCCTTCTAGTATAGGGAGGACATCTTTCACATGGGAATTTTATCTTCTGCTTTAAGAAACAGTACTAAGGTCAAGAATGATCTTCCAATACCTGCTGTTTTTCTAACTGAAGTGGTATGAGAGAATGGGATGTTTTGGGTGTCATATTCTTAACTTGTTTACCCCAAAAGATTAAGATGATTTCTTTCTCCGCTAGAGAGATAAATTGTTGGTTTAAGTACAAAGAGCATGTTTCCTAGCTGAATAGAAGATAGGTTAAACACTTCCATTTTTAGCTGTCATTTAATTCTCTAAGCAATATGTGTGGAGAGTAAATTAAACAAGTTTGCTGCTTATAAACTTTCTTGCTGTTCTTTTTGGACATATATTTGCATGATTAGATCTAGATAAATTCAACAAAAGAGCCTATCTATAAACTGAGTTGATCTCTGATCATTTTTTCTCCCCCCTACACCCTACAGACACACTCTTAAGATTTTTAAAGTTTGAAGGACAAGGGTTATTTGTAATGAAAAGACTAAGTGAATGTGATGATTAAAACAAATCATTCCTTTTATGGGGAAAGGAAGCCATATTTTGATTTATTTCATCTTCATTACTTCAGTTTAGTTTTCTTTTCCGTTTATAAACTGGAAAAAAGCTATAAAGCTTTTTGTCCCAATGAGTGAAATCATTTAGTGAGACACTTCAATGTATGTCTTGTCATCCATGTGTTTTATATTCTTAATGTGAAATATCAAGAGATGTTTATAGGCCAGGTGCAGCTGCTCACTCACTCCTGTAATCCTAGCACTCTGGGCGGCCACGCTCATTGCTTGAGCCCGGGAGTTAAGAGACCAGCCTGAGCAAGAGTGAGACCCCGCCTCTACTAAAAATAGAAAAACTAAGGGGCACATATGGTCCCAGCTACTCACCAGCCTGAGGCAAGAGGATTGATCAAGCCCAAGAGTTAGAGGTTGCTGTGAGCTATGATGCCATGGCGTTCTATCCACAGTGACTTATCTCCAAAAAAAAAAAGAGAGAGAGAGATGTTTATATTTATAAAATATTTTATTTGTTTTGGTATATCTTGAAGTTGTCATGAAAGTTACTTTTAGTGATATCTAAAATCTGCAAGTATAGGTATACAAGTAGGATCCTAAAATTCGGATATAGGTATATAGTATAATGTTAATAATATATACTATATAAGGAGTATATATCACATGTATAATATGCATATATATCTTATATGTATATAGTTTTATTTGCAGTAATGTATAGTTCAATATTGATGCCCTGAACTAGAAAATTAAAAATACAAAAATGAAGGCTTTAGGAACATGGTTCCATGTTTGCTAACAGTTATTTTTCAGTATTTATAGGTTACACTTTAATTATGAATAGTACTATTCTCAAATAGCTTTTGATAAAATGTCAGATATTGATGAAGACATTAAAGAACTTTTCTTTGATTATATTTAGCTTGCTGTTCCATTAGAAATAATTGAGAGAGGGCTAGTTAATTCTCAAAATGTTGACATTTTAATACTAAGCAAATCTTTATGAAATCGTAGAGAATAGATTTATCTTCTTCCTTTCCCTTTCTTTTCCTTGCCTATTGTTAGCCTTTTGTCCCAAATAACTCTTGTATCTGAATGTTTTTCTGTGTGTATTTATAAATACTTATGCACACACAAAGGTATTCTTTTTATTGAGCCATATAAGAGTTTCCGTGAGTATATTATAGCTCTTTAATCCTTTAGTCCTAAATACGCTAGTGTAGATTTCTAAGGATAAGGATCATCTCTTACATTAACCATCTAAAAACTTCAGTAGACTTAACATTGTTACGTTACTTTAATCTACCAATCATTTTCCAGTTTTTCAGCTGGCCAAGGAAATGTCCCTTATAGCAGTTTTCTTCCCTTCCAGTACAGCAGTTAGTCTGTAATCACATACTGCATTCCAATGTCATGTCTCTTTAAAGTATCCTTTAATCTGGAATAGTTCTTCAAGCTTTATCATCTATTACATGGGCATTTTAAAGTACGTAGTCATCCTCCTCCCATTTTTGGACAGTGTTTCTTCTTTTTGGTTTCTTTGATGTTTCTTTTTGATAAGAGTTCAGGTTATACATTGCTGGATTGAATATTACATAAGGATTGTGTCTTTCTTAGCATTTCACATCTGGAACTACACAATGTCCTGTACTTCACTTGGGGTGTAAATTCTGATCATCTGTTTCATTGTCTGATTTTTCTACAATATAGTTCTCTATGTCCTTTGCAGCTAATAAGTTGTCTGTGGGGAGGGAGGCACTAAGACTATTAAAATCTAGTGCTTCTCATAAAATTTCATCACCCACATGTAGCACCCATTGATGATACTGTTTGAGTCAGCCTCACTGTTAGGGTTTTAAACTGATGATTTTTGCTACTAGCTCCACGTTCACTAGTCTTTTTTCAGGATTCTACTGTAATAGCCATTTTACTTGTCTGTATTTTATTTATTATGTGTATGAATTTATGGTTTCCTATTTTTCTCCCTGTGGTTATCAATTCATTATTGTCTTTAAATATTTTGATGCTCAGATTATTCCAGATCTCATTAGTGGTATCTTCTCCATGCTGGCTCCTGTGGCATTTTACATGCATGTAGCCCCCATCAATTTTTTTTAAGCATGTCATGATTTTCATTCTTTCATTCTTTCATTTCCATAAGGCTTAGCTTGTTCCTGGAATGCTCAGCGCTGGAATCAGTCATTCCTACTAGGTGCTTTGGTTCTTCTTTGTGAGGAACCTGAGACCAAGATCTGGGCACTTGGTATGTACATTACTGCGGGATCTCTTTGCTTCTCGAACTCATCCGGGACCAAAGCTAGAAAATACATATCTTTATATGTGCACTCATACAGGTGTGTGTATATATACATATATGTGTTTGTGCTTGTGCATATATACCAATGTAATAATGGATATATTTTTTCAAAATATGAATTCACAATGATACCTACAATTCTCCCTTTTTCAATAGAACACAGGTTCCCAACAGTACCATCATTTTTACTCATTTTCTTAAATAAGTAACATCTTATTAATAGTTTTGGAATTGTTTCATCTATACCACTAAAAACCAAAAACCAAAAACGTCCTATCCTATAATCTGTCTGACTTATTATTTTATGATTTATCCTTCTGATGCTTCTTTTTATAATGTAAGAAAATACATTTGTTTTCTTATTTCTCCTTTTTTTCTAACACAAAAGAAAGCATACTGTCTGTATAAGCACTTTGGTACTGAAACCTAACCTGGAAATAATTCCATGTCAGTTCATCGAGATTGTCTGTTGTTTTGTGTGGGTCTGCCTGTTCAGCCTGTCTTCTGTGTTTATATATCGAGGTAGTTTCTCATATTTTACAGCTACACAGGGCAGTGACTAACCTTGTGTCTTTTCTTACTGTTGGAGGTGCATCTTCGGATAAATGTAGGAGTGGGATTACTAGGTAAAATTGATAAAATACATCTGTAGTTTTGCTAGATGTTACCGGATGCCTTTCCATAGGAGTTGTACTGTTTTGCATTCCCAGCAGCAGTGTAGCAGGGTGCTGGTTTTCCCACAGCCTCGCCAAGAGAGTCTATTGTGGAGCGTTTGAATTTTTGCCAGTCTCAATGGCAAGGAAATAGTATTTCAGTGTATCCTGAATGCACATTTTCTTATCTGAGTGCAGCTTGACATCTTTTTAGATCTATAAGAGCTGTACATCAGTAGGAGTTGGCTGTACCTGTGTTTATTTTTTGTTTTTCTTTAGGATTTTTGGTCTGTCTTTTTCTTGTTTGTTAAGCTCTATTTGAAGCATTAGCTCTTTATCTGAAACATATATTGCAAATATTTTCTCCTAATGTTCTCATTTGTCTTTTGACTTTGCTTGTGGTGATTTTGCTTTTCTTTGCAGTTTCTGGCCGGGGTGGGTTTGAGCCTGCCACCTCTGGCATATGGGGCTGGTGCCCTACTCCTTTGAGCCACAGGCACCGCCCCATTCAAACTTTTTTGATTTCTGTTATTGCCCTGACATTTTGACTCACAGTTAGAAAACATAATGAGTGTGAAATGAATTTTCTATGTTTAATAGAACCAGAGGGATAGGAATAATTCTCTCCCTGTCTATTTATCCCTGTCGCACAACCTTATATCTTAAAGCATGACCTAGATAATCTGCCATTTTTAATATTTTGTTGCAGAAAATTTCAAATATCCATAATATTTGTACTCATGTATTGATCATTTACCTTTAGTAATTACCAGTTCTTTTAAAACTCCCATACCAAATGACCTAGATTATAAGTTTTGGGTTATTGTGAATTATCCCTGTGAAGGGTGAAGTTTGGAGCAGCCCAGGCGCCTTTGGCCAACTGGCCTCCAAAGCTCCCAGGCTTCTTTTCAATGGTCTTGGCGTCAGGTCTGACCTCTTTTAGGCTTCTGTAACTTCTCCGTTTCTACAAAGAAAAAGTTTGTGGAAAAAAAAAATGAGAAAGATAGTAAGTCAGAGACTAATAATGTTGCCGTGAATCAGTGAAATAATCAGACTTGGCTGATTGATGCTTAAAAGTGTATTTCTTATTTCAGGTCAAGGTAAATACATTTTCATGGTTCAATGTTTAATTAGACTAGAATCAGCAGGTCTGAAAAGACAATTTATGGATATTTTCTAGCCAGGATCTAAATACCTTTTGAGTATTGAAAATACTCAAAAATTCTAATTTGTTTAGTGGAGTTTTCTATATACTGCATTTGTTTTAAACTGAATTACATTGCTTTTATTTGATGGTTTCCATAGAAATTTTTTTATCAATTCGGTGTATTTCCAGTTTATTAAGAATCCATGATTAATTTCTGAGAATGACTAACATCAGAAAGCTGTGGGATTTCTTCATTTTATTTTCATGGTCTGTTTTCTGTTTGAAACAACATTCTCGACAACACTCAGACACGGTTGAAGTTAGCGTTTTAGAATCGCTTCTCCCTCCTGCTTAGTAGAAGCTGATCAGTCACTCGCTAGCAATCATATGCTGAGAATTGTAGTATTCTTAAGAAATTACTTTCACCAGAGGCAGGAAGGAAAATCAATCAGGGAATTCTTTGTCTAATGATTTTAAGTCATTTGCATAAATAAAGTACACATTTGGTTTCTTTTTTTCATTGAGAACAGCAGTGGTAGTGGTCATGATAGGACAGGATGCTTTCTGACAATAAGTGGGCAGACAGGACTGGCCTTGCTGCCCAGGCCTGTAGTCAGTTTACCCTGGGCCCTTCTCCTGTGAACTGCCAAGGTGGACAAAAGGTTACCTTGTTTTTTGCCTTTCTCGATTGTCATTTTTATGTTCTTCTGTTGTTAGTTTATGATGATGTTCTTCCTAGCATGTTAGAAAATGACCTTTTAGTGATGTTACCCCTAAATACAGGACACGGCTATACTTTTGTGGAATAGAAGCATCAAATGTAATTTCAGGATTAAGTTTAGTATAAAACAGAAGTTCTTTATTAGTTTGTGGGAAATAGTAGCATTCTTCATTAGAAAACAACATGATAAGTAATTGGTTTTGTGCCACTTTCCAGAAACACGTGACACATTGTTGGGTGTGTACAGGCATGTGAGTGTATAATTAAGACCTTTTTTCAGTTCCCATTAATTGAGGTCTGTACTTAGAGGTTCTGCAGTTTTGATTATTAAAAATTTGAGTGCACATGTTTTTCTCTTGGGAGTCTCGTTTTTAAACTGGATGAAAGAGAATTCTAGGTGTGGAAATAGAAACAAGATAAAAATAGACAACTAAAGATCTCAAGCGTGCAATAAACTTAGCTTTTATTTCCATGAAGTGTTTGTGAATTTAGCTTGGCTGGAATGCCAGCTTCTTGCTATAAAAGCAAAAGCTTTTGGGTTCATTTCTAGGCTTCCTTCTCCTTTAATATGGCTGTGGAATCGGATGTTTCATTTTAATATTGGATACATAGTTGGAAGAGAAAACTGTATCAGCTTATGTTGGTTGAAAAGTTTTGTTATGATAAACTTTAGATGTAATTAAATTCATTTTAAGGAATAATATTCAATGTTAAATGCTTTATTCTTTAAATTATAAGGTAGACATCACCTAAAAATAGCCATTTTAACAATATTTAAGTATAAAATTCACTGGCATTATATATGTTCAGAAATTTGTACGTGGTATAACCATTATGCACTAATTCCAGGACTTTTTCAACATCCCAAACTTAAACTGTGTACCCATTAGGCGAGGGCACAAACTACGGCCCACAGGGCATATGCGGCCCGCCCAGGACTGCTGGGTGTTTTTGCCATTGGTGTCTGTTCTGCTTAGCAGCCTACTAGTCCCAGGCCTGCAGTGCGCATGTGTGGAATGTGCACCACACTCTCCGACTCCCCTCCTTCTCTCTGTCTCTCCCCGCTGGGTGTTTTTGGCATCCTGCTTAGCAGCCGACTTATCCCAGCTGCAGTGCTCATGTGTGAATGTGCACTGCACTCTCCAACTCCTCTCCTTCTCTATGTCTCTTGACTCCTCCTCTCAGTCTCCGGTGAGACTGAGACTCTTGATCGGAGGAGTCACAAGCTTGCCTGTGCAGAGCCGGCTGCTGCCTTAGGACCAAGGTAAGAACAAGTTAGGATTTATTTTTTTTTTTGAAGTTAGGAGGTCTATTTTTTTTTGTTTTTATTTTGCAGTTAGTAGGGCCTTTTTTTGCGGTTAAGGGGGGCCTTTTTTTCCCTGAAGTAAGGAGGTCTTTTTTTTTTTGCAGATAGGGGGTGCCTTTCTTTTTCATTTTAAATATATTTGTATTTGTTCCTGTTTTTTGTTTGTTTGTTTGTTTTTTGCAGTTTTTGGCTGGGGCTGGGTTTGAACCCACTACCTCTGGTATATGGGTTCAGCCCCCTACTCCTTTGAGCCACAGGCGCTGCCCCCGTTTTGTTTTTTTACTTCAAAATAAGATATGTGCAGTGTGCATAGGAATTTGTTCATAGTTTTATTTTTAAACTATAGTTTGGCCCTCAAACGGTCTGAGGGACAGTGAACTGGCCCCCTGTTTAAAAAGTTTGAGGACCC
>CAUYRH010157227.1:0-10025 GCA_963574655.1 Perodicticus potto | reverse complement strand
CTTTGTATATGCCAACAACAGTCAAGATGAGAGGTTAATCACAGACACAACTCCCTTCACCATAGCCCCAAAGAAAATGAAATACTTAGGAATATACCTAACAAAAGAGGTAAAAGACCTCTATAAAGAAAATTATGAAACTTTAAGAAAGGAAATAGTAGAGGACTTTAATAAATGGAAGAACATACCATGCTCATGGCTGGGAAGAATCAACATTGTTAAAATGTCTATACTTCCCAGAGCAATTTACCGATTCAACGCCATCCCTGTTAAAATACCAACATCCTACTTTCAAGACCTCCAAAAAATGATTCTGCATTTTATATGGAAACAGACAATAATCCGTATAGCTAAGGCAGTTCTTAGTACTAAAAACAAAGCTGGGGGTAGCACCGTACCAGATTTTAGGCTGTATTACAAGGCCATAGTGGTCAAGACAGCATGGTACTGGCACGAAAATAGAGACATTGATACTTGAAATTGTATAGAAAAACCTGGAAATGAAAGCAACAACTTACAGCTATGTAATCTTCGATGAACCAAACAAGAGTGTTCACTGGGGAAAAGACTCCCTATTCAATAAATGGTGCTGGGAGAATTGGATATCTGTGTGTAAAAGACTGAAACTGGATGTGTACCTTTCTCCCCTCACAAAGATTGATTCGAGATGGATAAAGGACTTTAATTTAATGCATGAAATGATACAAATCCTCAAAGAAAGAATTGGAAAAACACTGGAAGATATGGGCCTGGAGAAAAAACTTTATGAGCAAGACTGCCATGGCAATAGCAACAACAGCAATAATAAACAAATGGGATTTAATGAAACTGAAAAGCTTCTGTATAGCCAAGGAGACAACAACCAAAGCAAATAGACAACCTACCCAATGGGAAAGGATATTTGCATATTTTGAATCAAACAAAAGTTTAATAACCAGGATCTATACAGAACTTCAATTAATCCACAAGAAAAAAACCAACAATCTCATACATCAATGGGGAAGAGAGATGAATAAAATCTTCTCTAAATACAACAGACAAATGGCCAGTAAACACATGAAAAAATGCTCATCATCCCTAATTATTAGATAAATGCAAATTAAAACCACCCTGAGATATCATCTAACTCCAGTGAGAATGACCTATATCACAAAATCTCAAAACTGCAGATGCTGGTGTGGATGTGGAGAGAAAGGAACACTTTTACACTGCTGGTGGGACTGAAAACTAATACAACTTTTTTTGGAAGGGTGTATGGAGAAAGCTCAAAGAAATCAACCTAGACCTCCTGTTTGATCCTGCAATCCCATTATACTGGGCATCTGTCCAGAAGAAAAAAACAACTTTTATTATAAAGACACTTGTACTAGGCTGTTTATCGCAGCCCAATTTACAATTGCTAAAATGTGGAAACAGCCTAAATGTCCTTCAACCCAGGAATGGATTGGTAAGCTTTGGTATACGTATACCATGGAATATTATTCAGCCATCAAAATAATGGAGATTTTGTAGCATTTGTACTAACTTGGATGAAGGTGGAACACATTATTCTTAGTGAAACATCAGAGGAATGGAGAAGCATGAATCCTATATGTTCAACTTTGATATGAGGACAATTAAGGACAATTAATGACACAGTGGGACATGGGGGAAGGGGAGAGCTGACAGAGAGAGAAGGAGGAAGGGGGTGAGGGAAAGGAAACAAAATAAGAAAAGACAATAGTGACTAATTCACACATAAATTGGATTTAATTTTGACCAAAGTACATTACTTAAACATTAATTTTTAATTCAACTTGTTAATATGTTGTTTAGGATATTGCATCCTCATTTATAAGTGAAATATTTTTGGAATTTCTCTTTATAACAATATATTTTCTCTAATTTTAATATCAGGTGTATCCAGATTAAGTAGAATGATTTTGAAGTATTTCTTCTTTTTCTATTGTCTATAAGATTTGGCATGATCTGGTTTTTGAAATTATCTTTTGCTTTGATTCATAAACAATAGTTGTCTATTTTTTGAGACTTTGGGGAAAAATAAGAAGTTAATTAATGACTCCATATTGAGCCTCAGAGTCAAAGAATTTTATAATAGACACACTCTTATCTGACAATGTGTTGATATTTTCTACTGCATTTTTAAGTTACCTGATTGACTGCTTCAGTTCCCTAAGCGCCATTACATCCTTTCTATATTCTTCATATCATTCATCTCCCATTTGATTATGTTCTTTGATTTTCTTTTGGCTATTTTCCACTTTCTCAGTAATTTCCTTCATTATTTTTGCCATCTATATTTTAAATTCCCTTTCTGTCATTTCTAACATTTCTTTGTAGGTATAATCCTCTGCAGTAGCTACCTCATGGTTTCTTGGGGAGTTGCACTGTCTGGTTTTTCATGTTGCCAGGAGTTTTCTGCTGTTTCTTTCTCATGAGTGTTTTCTTTTTGTCTGATTCCTTGACCTACTTTTTCCTTTTGCTTCTTCTTGCTCTTTGCATTACCATGCCTGTGACCTAAGGTGTTGATATGTCCTTTTGGTAAAGGAGTAAAAGGAAGAGAAGAGTGAAGAGCAATAATGGATAAAATATAAAATACAAAAGAAAAGAGAAAGGTAATGGGGGGAGTAAAAGGTACGATTAATAAAAATAAGAGAGGAACGGAAAGAGAGAAACAAGTAATGTGGTGTACAGTAGGGTACTTTGACCCACATTCACAATTCCCAGCCTCTAGCAGGCTGAGTTGGATGAGTTCCTTGAAGTCTGGAGCTCTTTGCTATCCTGAAAAGACACAAGATCCCACCTCCATCAAATAGACATGAACAGTAAAAAATACTATAAATCAAACCAAAACAAACAAACAAAAAACCTTATGGGATAAAATTGGGGGAAAAAGAATATCAGGGACAGAAAAACTACCAAATATGGATCCCTTATTATTAAAGGAGGAAACAGTGAAAAAATATAATTATGTGAGCATAAAGAAGAAAAAAAAAGAAATATCTAGGGAGAAAAAGTTGAAAGAAAAATTTTAAAAAGAAAAAAATGTATTTTTGTATATATATGTATAAATACATACATTTTCTGTATATATGTGTATATACACACACACACATGTGTATACATATCTTCCGTGTATAGACATATACATACATACACATCTTCTGGGGTATGAGATGCTAATCACAATACTGATACAGCTGTCTAAGATGGAGACTGGGAGCCTCTCTCTTGCCCGGGAGATCTGGTCCTGTCTTCCTGACTTCTTTGTCCTCAGTCACTGCAGTGTTGGGAGCCTGAATCTCATCCTTAGTGCACTTAACAGACATGCCTTGACCTTTCCAAACCATGTCCCTTGGCTATGCAGCAGCTTTCCCAGTAAAGCGTGTGTTGCTTAAATCTCCATAAAAGTGATTGCCCAGCTTATCGGGTGCACCAGAACCCGCCTCGCACCAGGACCCTGAAGGCTTAGCCTGAAACGCAGCTTTCCCACAATGGCTGCTCCCTGCTTGCAGCTGAACAATGAAAGCTCCTCTCTGCCCTGTGGTTCAGTCCTGGCCCTTGGGTACTATTCAAAATCACTTGCTTGCTTGCCCAAGTTCTCCCAAGAGAACTCAACCAAATGCCCGGGTCCAAAGGGAAAAAAAGCCCTGCAAGGCAGGCCTTCTCTATCTGCAAACTGCTGCCATCACTACTGCCACATCTGCACTGGCTGGCCTATGTCCACCTGCAAGTGCTTGCTACTTCTCCACTGCTTCCATCCTTTTCTTGGGGTCCTGAAGCCTCCCACTGCCTCCCTGTGTTTCTGAAGCGATGTTTCTGGGAAGAGCCTATAATCCAGAGGTGCCTGGAGCCTGTTTTCCCCAATCTCACTATGCATGGCTACAAAGAAGCATTTCTTGGCTTCCGTATTGTCCCAGCATTCTTCTTTCAAATCTTGCAGTTCCTGTAGTTGGTATTGAAGACAGATTTGAAGTTACCTTTTAAGTTCTCTCTGCTAATGTTGTTCATAGTAAAAGTTCCTTTCTTTCTTGGCAATCCTTATTGTCTTAGTAACTGGCTTTCTGTGCCATGAGCAGCTAATTAGTCCTAGGCCGGACCCCTTTGGGGTTCAGTATTATACCTCCTCTAAATACATTTGGATGCCAATTTTAATATATCCAAGATGTGATTTCAGTTCTCCCTGCCCCTGGTACCACCACCTCCAACTGCAATGAACCTGCTCTATTAGCAGTCTACAGAATGCAAGAATTAATATTAAGGAGTAACAGTACACGATGTTAAAGTACACTTGGGCCAGATGAAGAGCCTTAATTCCAGTGGGCGGTAAGAACCACTGTTTTTTTGAATAGGAAAATGAGAATATGTGCAAAGGTATATGTTTCAACAGAGTGTTCTGCTAGCAGTGTGGAAAATGTTTGGGGGAAAGGAGAGAAGCTAGAAGACTCTTGCCTTTACCCAATTGTGAGACAATGAGAGACTAACACAGGGTATTGCTAACATTGTAAAAACATGCAAGAGAAATAAGACTTGGTAGCTCTACTAGATTTAGAAGGTAAGAAATTGGCAATGATGACTCCTAGTCACTTAGATTTGAAACTATAAAATGATTTCAACTTTGACAGAAATAAGCCAGCTAGCCTTAATGCTAGCTATTCCCCACTGACCTTGAAAGCATTCATATCAATTAGCTTTCACACATAAAAAATTCATCATTTAGTATACTAATGAAGCTGAAAACTCATCTAAAAGTGTTAAATATAAATCCCTACTTTAATTATATACCTATGTCTTTCCTAAAAATAAAGACTACATCTGTCTGAGTTATAAAGGATATATATCCAAAATGTGCATTGAAATATTCATTAAATTGACTCTTCATGAATAGTGATTTAGGTTGATTAATGCCAAGATTTTATGCCCTTTAGGGGATCTATCTGGAAGAGTGAGGCAGCTGATTGACAGCAGAAATGGGAACATTGCCAAGCCAGTCCCAGAGTTCACCTACTTTGTTTAGAAATTAAAGCCAATAGAATGTTCCCTGAGGTTTCATGACAAGACAATAATGTATGGGGTGATATTTATGAATCAACAGTAGTTAAAAAGCAGGAAGCCAATTATATATTCAGTCTCACATTATTCTGTAATTGTTTTATGTTAATTACATATTCAGTTGAGTACTGTTGGCTAATTGGTTTGTGTCAATTACATATTCTTCCTTATATTGTGTTCAAATTGTTTGCTTCATGTGCATCAAACATAGCCTTCCTAGGTAAACTGGAAGCTCCCCATAGTCAGGGACTATGTTTCTCTTTTGTTTCCCCCAGTGAATAGCATGAGACCTGGCACATGGCTAAGTGTTTATCTAGCATAAGGCTCAGAATATTTGAGTCTGGATCTATAGTGCTATTGTGGACTGGACCTCTATAATACTTTAGATTCCACAATAGGACTGTGCTTTATATTCCTAATGGAGTTGTTTCTGGAGATACTGTTAGTGTACAATCATGACGGATACAAACTAGAAAGTAGAATATATAATTATCTGTAAAAAGAGAGGATCTGATTAGTTAATGGCCTGTTCTCAGCTTTTCTACTTGGGTCTGTCAAACTCTCTGAACTCAGATTTTTCCTACTTGCAAATGGGACTGTAATTCCTACGTTGGCAACTGGTTGTCATGATTAAATACAACAACATGTCAATATACTGGAAGTACCAGTTCCTTACAATGAATCTCTCTTTCTGACAAATCTCTTCAGAAATTCTGATTATGAGTAGAAATATCCGTGACTGATATTATAAAGTTAAAGTACTATCAAGCTTTGAAATGCTGTCATTATAATTTTCATGATCCCTTTTCATGTGTATTGTCATTTAGAATAAACAAAATGTTTTCACAACTGTTACCTCATTTAACTCTCACAACCAAAGTAAATGCAGAAAATATTTATTTATTGAGCTCTTAATATATGCTAAATTAATACATGTGCTCAATAAAACCACTGAGTACTAGTGATGCTGGTGACACATCAGTGATACATGCAAATGAAAATTCCTGCTCTCATGGGATTCACAAACTGGTGATTAAGCTCTAAATGGAGAAACCTGAATTCTAGTTCTGATGGAGCAACTACTTCACTATTTATGGTGGAAAAATGTGTGTGTGTCTGTGTGTGTGTGTGTGTGTGTATTCATGTATGCACATGTTCTTACCTAGATGGTTTTATCATATGCTTATTGTCTCAAATAGAATACTGGTTTCCATCCTATCCATTGTCAAGGTTCACAAAACTCATCTCATTTTTATTTTCTCCTTTTTCCCTTTTTTAAAAATTTTAAAATATTAAGGGAGAACAAATGTTTTTGTTACATAGATGCATTGCATAATGTTTAAGTAAGGGCTTTTGGTGTGCCTGTAATCAGAACAGTGTTAGTTGTACCCAATAGGTAAGTTTTTATTCTTCGCCCCCTTTCCATACTTGCCCTTCTTGATTTCCGAAGTCCTCTATGTCTCTTGGTGTGTGTAAGTGTAGCCATTGTTAGCTCCCACTTATTAGTGAGAAAATGTGGTGTTTGTTTTTTCATCTCTGAGATACTTCACTTAGAATAATGGCTTCCAGTTCCATGCAAGTTACTGCCAAAAAAAAAAAAAAAAAAACATGGAGCACTACTCAGCCATAAGAAAACTTGTCTTTGTATAGAATTGCTCTGGTCTCTGTTTGGTGGCACCTGTGGGCAGTTCTTGGAAAAGCACCTTGTCTTAAGGAGTGACCTGTCTTAAGGAGGGCCACTATCTTTTGTTTTAGCATGTTATTTTATACATCTGTACTTTGTTTTGCATTTTGTTTTATTTAAATTTTTAACTTAATCCAGAGCAATGCTGAGGCTCTGTATTGTTTGCTTTCTTTTTGTTTAATTAAGGCTATGCTATCTAATTATTGCAGCTCCTTAAGACATCTAAATTTTCTTAAGTATTTATTGCTAAGTCTTTTCTCACCTCTCTACTATAGCCTTACATCTTCCCCAGGAATTTGAGGCCTCACTTTATAATTGCTGGAGGACAGCAGAATAATCTATGGTACAAAGAGTAGATAGGTGGGCCAATATTCTCTAGGATTAAAAACCAGTCAGTGTTACTCTTAAACATGTAATTTGTTCACTGCAACAGGTTTTTCTCAATTTAGCTATGAACACATTAAAAGAAAAAGCTACCATTGCACTGAATGAACTTGGAGGCAAAAGACTTGATCTCTGATTCTAGTTCTGCCCTTTTATGTCTTTGGATAAGCATTTAAGTTCTCTGGGCTTCGGTAAAATTGCATGAATTATGGATTTTCTTGAAACTCTCTTTCAAACTTTTCTCCACTTTGGATATTTTTTTCTAATGTCTTTCCTCTGATTTTATTTTACTCAGATTTTCTTTCTGCTATTTCTTTTGCTTAAGACTTCCTGTCTCTTGCAGCCTTTACTCATCTCTTTTTTTTGATTTGCCCCAACTCTTCCTGGTATCATATTGTCCTATGTAATATTTAACTGATCAGTTTCTTTCATCATCCTTGAATGAAGAGAAAGTGAGCCTAATTTGGTGCCTTTATACAGGATATTGTACGTTAGTTGATTCCTTTTCAAAAGAATATAAAATATTAAACACAATGAAGATCAAAAATCCTAAATAGGTTGGTAAAGATTTAGTTTACTTTAAGGGGATAACAAAGAAATTTATGTAAATAAATTTTTAAGAATAGGCTGTCAAGCTAAAGAAACTATGTATTGGGGTGGAGGCAAGATGGCTGACTAGAGCCAGCTTTCCATAGAGGCTCCCATTCTGAAGAAGAGTTAAAGAACAGAAGTTGAGCAAGAATGCCGATGGTTCAGATCTGAGCCAAGAGAGAAGGTTGAAGAACGCACATCAACCCTGCTGAGGTGAGTGGCAACCCCAAGGATACAAACAGAAGATACAAAATCCATTGGCAAGTGGACTGGAGTCCCTTCCCCCATGAGAATGGCTTGCAATATACTCCATACAAACAAGTGAGCAGAGTTCAAATATCCTCCCATTTTATCCCATGGGAGAGACCCTCTAAAAACCAGACCTCCTTCCCCTACTAGGGTGCCATGGCACTCTCCTGCCAGATGTAAAGCTGTATAAAACAATATATATTCTCTACCTGCAATTTTGAACTCCCAGCATTCCCCTGCACTCTCACCCCAAGGTCTGGAAGCCTGTCCTCCATGGAGTCCAGATTCTTGGGTATTTTCTCTAGGGGTGTAGACAGGGCATGGGCTGTTGTTGATCTGTACTGATTCTCCAGCATGAGAGTAAGGAGAGGATGGTCAACTGAGAGGGAACCATACAGGAGAGGCAGTGCCCTGAGGCACAGAGCAGCAGCCGCAGCAGTGGGAACAATAGGGCTCATGCCCCTGGGGATATTTTGAAAGGACACTTGCAGTCTCTCTGGGCAACCAGAGGAAGCTGGGCATCTTCTCCAGTGGCAGCCACTAGCAGAACAGATCTGGGATGGAAACACAGGCCCCATTAGTAAAGGGTATGCCTGAGGCAGTACCAGCCTGGGCAGAGCACAGGTAATAGAATATACACACAGAGACAACAGACTCCCAGGGCAGGGCTGACCCAGAGGACTGCTTCACTGAGCATCAGATGGACACAGCCCTCAGGTGATCATAGCTGAGACAAAGGCGGGCAGGCAGAGGCTGGAACTGACAGCTAAGTGTGAGCTCTAACTGTGTCTGCCCCAACACAAACTGCAGCAGAGACTGGTCAGCAGCACAGACAGGGCTGAGTTACAGTTCCTGTGAACTCAAAGAGTGTCTGATCTGCAAGGGCATATAGCTGGGACAGAAACAAATTCTGCGAAGTTGTTCTGTTCTGTCAGCAACATCAATCAGGTGCAGGGATGGAACTGAGTGAACCACCCCGGGCCCCATTAAGCACCTGAGGTTGTCAGGTTTCATCTCCCCCTGATGAAAAGTGGCAAAGAATGACGGCCTGGCTGAGGAGACATCGATCTCCCTGTGATTTAGGCAGGCGCAAACCCCTGGAGCATCTGCTCATTGGAGGGAAGTGGGTCATAGCCCTGCAGGGTTACCAGTGACTGGGTGTGACAGAGGTGCAAAGTGGGGAAGGAGGCATCAACCTTCTCAGATTAATTCATTTGCTCGAGGGATCCTTCTGACTCCACGGAGCACCACAACACGTCATACTCGAGCTGCCAGCAGACCCCTGCTATCTAGTTGCCAGAGACCTTTTTCAATCTCTAATTTGAGACCAGGTGCTGTCTGGGACAACTGATTTGGACCTCTTGAACTGGGCAAATCACTCAAGGACTACCCAAGTGGTACCCTGGGTATGTGGTTGTGGGAAGGTTTGATTTTCCTTCTCCAATTGTTGCCTGTGTGGGGTGGAGTGACTTAATTGCTGTTATTGCTCCACATCTGGGACTTCAACCCAGAGTAACTTATTCACTAGGATAGGACAGAGACAAACTGAAAACAAGACAGAGCCAGTTAGCCCCACCACACCAAGAAGGTCCCCAGTTTCTCAGGCTGTATCACTGTACTGGTCCTTGGCAAAGCTCTAGGGAAAAGGGTACAGACACCACTTCCAGCTTTTGGGCAAAGGACTGGCCAATCAGTCATTTGAAGCCCCCAAACCAACATCTACTTATATGCATGCTCTTCTAGCCAAATGGTGTAAAATAACAGAATCAGCAGAAAAAACTCTGAGGACATGAAAAACCAGAATAGATCACTGCCCCCCAAGGAACAATTTGGCAGACACAACTGAAAATCCCATTAATGAACAGATGGCTGAGATGTCAGAAACTGAAATTCGTTATTTGGATTGCAAATAAAATCAATAGAATAGAGGTAAAGTTGTAATTAGAAATTCAAGGAACATTTCAAAAACTGTCTCAAGAATTCAACTAATTAAAAGACAAAATCACCAAAGATTTTGACACATTGAAACAAGAATTTGCAGCCCTCAAAGATCTGAGAAATACAG
>CAUYRH010157219.1:0-26656 GCA_963574655.1 Perodicticus potto | reverse complement strand
CCAACCCTGGCCAAAAAAAACATCAGGCTCGGCGCCTGTGGCTCAACGGGCTAAGGCGCCAGCCATGTACACCTGAGCTGGCGGGTTCGCATCCAGCTTGGGCCCACCAAACAATGATGGCTGCAACCAAAAAAAATGGCCCGGCGTTGTGGCAGTCGCCTGTAGTCCCAGCTACTTGGGAGGCGGAGGCGGAAGACTTGCTTGAGCCCAGGAGCTGGAGGTTGCTGTGAGCTGTGATGCCACAGCGCTCTATCCAGGTGACAGCTTGAGGCTCTGTCTCAAAAAAAAAAAAAAAAAAGTAAAGGCTCTTGTCTCCTCTTGCCAGTCCCTTTCCCATTATGTTCCTTTAAACCCCTCAAGATGTTATGTAATCTTCTGGAGTTGTTCCTTATGCCTTTTCAATAGTGCCATATACACATGACAACATACTGGGTTCATTTAGCCATATAACCTCACACATGCTGGTTCTGAGGCTGACCTTATGAAAGGAATTGTAGTTATTCAAACATTGCTGGGGTAGGGAAGAAGGGCATGGAGGAAAAGAGTGTGCCATCTCAGGCTATTTTCTTTCTGCTTGCCTGGCATCTACTTTTGGGTCATGCCTTCTTGTTTTCTTTTCTCAGAAGGAGTTTTCACTGACCAACCCAGAGAAAAGCAGCACCAAAGAAAGAGAGAGAAAGGAAACCAAAGCAGAGGAGGAGCTGGATACTGAGGTCTTGGAGGTGTTTCACCCAACCCATGAGTGGCAGGCCCTTCAGCCAGGTACTAGCCTAACCCTGTTCCCACAAAATACACTCTGAGTTCAAACTAATGTCCTTTGCCCCCTCAGGGCTGCTTTGAAGGAGCAACTGCTCTCTGGCCTGCTGGAGGGGTACAGTGTGGTCTGTCAGAGTGCTAGCTGCTGCTGTAAGCCTCAGGGACACTCATGTTCCAGCAGATCAGAAATTGCAACATCTTAGTGCCCTGGAAGGAAGGCAGGTGGTGGGTGGCCGTGCTTTCTGAGCAAGTGATTGAAAACTTTCTTTCCTTGCACTTCTGAAGCACAGGAGAGGCAGTGACATGTGCTTTGCTCTGCAGATGCTATTTTGGGCTCTGCTGCTCGGTTCAGTGCTGCTGAAATGTTGTTCATGGGAGAGTCCTGAGCACTGGTGTGGGGTAGGAATGTTCTGTTGTTAAAGGAATCTGCCAAGAAATAGGGGCTGGTCCAAGCCTAGTTTTTAAATGGAGCATTCCTAGAACAAACAACCTTCTCACCCTTTCATGAGCCTGAGCCTAGAGCTCAGATAATAATGAAAAGAGCTAGCAGTTGTGGAGTGTTTACCATGTTCGGGTACTGTGGTAGGTGTGGGCTCAATCTTTTTCATTCTTTACAATAATAAGAACTATTATCTTTATTTTCAGATGAAAACATTGAGACTCAGAGAGGTTAGCTAACTTGTCCTTTGTCATCCAGCTAACTTGTCCTATGCCATTGACCTCAGGGCCTAGACCCACTCTCCTCCTACTTATTCCCAGTACCAACTGTCCTTGGCTGGAAGTACTAGGCTGACACATGGGATTGTTCTCAGGAGTAGGCTGTTTGCATTCTGCACTGTGGCAAGGTGGATGGCAAGTCCTGGCAGCTGCCGCAGTGTAATTTCATCACCTCCTTGCCGATATTCTTTACCATCTCCTCACTAGACACCCCCCCGCCCCATTGCTGCTGTGCTGGCAGGGCAACATTTGCTGTGCCAGCCAGCTTTCTGGTAGTGATAGCGCTCCTGTTGGGCTTGCATACGGGTAGTTGCTGCCACAGAAGAGTGATGAAGCACCAAGGAAGCCAGTGGGAACTAACGGTATTGGGCAGAGGGAAGTTTTAGGAACAGAGATAATGGGTTCAGCAGATCCAACCTCTGCCTTCCCTGAGAACTAACCTTCCCCACCTCTAGTTCTTGAGGACTAAAACCAAAGGGGCTCTCAGAGGGGCTCTCAGAGGTAATGTATGAAAGATGTGGGCTATGTCCACATGTTTTATATGGTGTCATTTGTAGTACTTTTAACCAAGCAGATAGAGGTTAATGTCCCTGCTCCTACCTTATCTATTCCTGTGGCTGAGTCAGTAGCACCCTTCAACCAGTTGTACCCAGGTTTACATTATAGATGGAACAAGTTGACAATTCTGATCCTGGGCCCTTAATTCAGACCTCTGGGTGATAAGCCTGCTTTTAATAACTGAAGAAAAGAGCCCTTCTCTGTATCTTTGGGGAGGGAGAGCCAGAGCCTGTGTGACAATGGTGGGCTATGGCCTCTGAGAGCCTTCTGGAAAATTGAAGTGGCGCATTGATTTTTACATTTAATTTGATGCTTCATTGACATCACCCTCTGCCTTATAGTTTCTCAAGAGCCCATTGTAAACTCTTCTGAACAAAATTCCCTTGGAGTTTCCCCCAAAGGCTCATGTGTTGCAGTTGAGCACATACAAAGAGGTTCCGCAGCTCAGAGGATGAAGCAACTGTAGTTCCAGTTGTGCCTGTCTCATCCCAAAGGCAGTTTTTGCTTATACCTCACCCTCAAAGCAGGACTGGTGGGGGGACATTATTACTTCTTCTGGCCTCAGTGTCTGGTGGGAGTGTTTCAGAGTCTGGCATCATGGAGTCACACCAGTGGAGGCAGATGGGACATTCTTAGGTCTCAGTATAGAACTGACATGTTTTGTGTGTATGTTGTTAGGAAATTGACCTCTTGTGGTTTGTGGAAAGCTGACACTTGCCTTCATTCAGAGTATGATATTTAATTTACCACATTCTGAATGCTGCCTGAAAGCTTCCAACACATTTACCAGAAGGTTGAAAGGAAGGTAGACATTCCTGAGAACTTGATGGAGAGGAAAATGGGGAAGTAGTACAATTTAATGGTAAAGAGGACAGACTTTAGACTCATTCAGTCCTGGGCTCACATCCTAACTTTGCTACTTGGGGAATCTTGGACAAGGTGACTGAATCCTTCTGCCCTTTGCTTCCCTCCTGGTGGTGTGGAGGAAGTGTCCTGCCCTGCCTGCTGCAGAGGTTGGTGAGTGAGATGATAGAGCAAAGCCCTCTGCCCAATTCATAGCATGAAGAAATTATTCCATTGTACCACCCCTTCAACTCAGTTGTGGAATTAGATGGCAGCGAGGGTACGTGAGCATGTAGCCTACCTGTTTCTATGGCCTGCCTGAGAGTCAGTGACATATCATAGGAACATGGTGGCATTTCTTTTGGGGACGTTTAAGAATGACAAGTTTTTCTGATCCCAGTTCAGTCAGTACCTTCTGTCCATTCAGGTCTCTGAAGGGAGGAATGTGGCTTTGTTGCCCTTGGCCTCCAAGGGGGGAAACTAGAGTACATGGGCTGTTTTGGTTGTGGGCTGGGATCGTTTGAAGGCAGATTTTCAGATTGCCTGCTGCAGCCTGGAACAGCAGGGGAGCAACCTGTGACTTCGTGAGCCTTCCCACTGGGCCAGGTGGGAGGAATTGGGCCCCAGCCACTCAGCCCTGGAACAGCCGCAGGTCACTCTCCTGAAGTCTGCCTGCCTTTATCATTACTGTCAGCATCCTCCCTGGAAGCCACTTGTTCCTAGAAGTGATTTTCCTGTCTTTCTTTCTTCTGATTTATTTTAGGATCTGCCTCACCTTCGGAGGCACAGCAAGCATCTGAGTGTGGAGTCAGCATCAGCTGTTCTCAAGGAAGCAGAGGAAAGCTGTTTGCTGGCAGATCCTATGGGTTCTTGGTAGGGAACTCAGGAATTTGTCCTGGGGCTGAGAATCCCTGAACACCAGGACTTTATGCCTGTGCCCTTGTCATTACAGAATGTGGGTCACAGCTAGATTAGGCTGAGGCTAGATTAGGTGAGGCTTCTGGTTGCTGGGCATTTCCTGAGATCCTACTTTGTGCCAGGCACTATAATCATAGCCAGAAATAAAGCTAATAGCTTGGCATCCTGGAGGACAGGTGCCATAACTGTCTTCATTTTTATAGGAAAAAACTGAGTTTTAGAAGAAATGACTTATTCAAATAACTAATAAGTGATAGAGCCCGAATTCAAAGCTAGCTTTATCTGACTCTAAAACTCAGCTCCTAACTACTGCACCATACTGTCTTCCTGGGTCGCAAAAAGACATGACCTCTGTCTTCTAGTGGCTCATAATCTCACAGAGGATATAGGACCAAAAAAGGAAGAAAAGAAAGAAAAGGAAAATTACCAAAGTGTTTTTAGATATACTGGTGGAAGTGTTTTGTGCTCAGTGAAGGCACAAAGGATGGTGTAGCAAGACCAGGGTCTTCTGTCTTTTAACCCTGAGTTCTTGGTGGGGCCGTTAGTCAAATGTTATGATGCTGAATCTCTAACCCTATCTGCAGTTCTGTTTTTGAGTTATGTGGCTTTGGTCAGCTTCCTCAGGTTCCCTGAATCTGAGTTTCCTCATCTGAAGATAGAGATGAAAATATCTACTTCAGAGATGGTGTGAGAATGAAGCAAGGCTAACATACGTAAAGTGTTTCACACAGGACACATAGGACATATTCAATTAGTGGCCAGAGCTGTCATTTTAAAAACTATACCTTTGCTTCCTTTCTGTCCTTGGGGACCTAAAGGAGAAGTGATGGTGAGGAGACAGCCTGAGAAGAGGCCTCTTTGTCCTACTCCTTTGCCAGTGCTGCACACTGGCCCCCTGTGTGTTCAGGGAAGCATAGCCAGGCTCAACCTGGGCTCCTTAGTGACCTGATCTGACTCCAGGCGGCTGTGAGTTTCTGAAATATTGGTATTAGCACAAGAGCCCACTCAATGTGAGCACGCAGGAAGCCCGTGCAGGAACACATTCATGTGAGAGGGGAAAAAAAAATCCAAATCATCAACAACTGATGAGAGCAATCCAAGAATTATAGAGCACCAGCCATCTGGTCAGATCATTTCAGATCTGCACGAGCAATAACAGGGAATTGAATTTTAAAAACCTCATTTATAGTAGACCAACTACTCTGGCGTCAAGTATTTAAGAGAGGAGTCTGATTTCCTGCAGGCCCTGGACATCTGTCTGAAGGAGCACCTGACTCTGGTCTGGGTGACTCTGTGGGACTGTTTCTGTGGGGCCTTTGGCTCTTAGCAGCTTTGGAGGGGTTGTATGGTTCTTTAATCCTCTGTCACCAATTGGGCGTCCAACAATTCAGTTCAGTTCTGGCACCGTCTACCTGAAATTAGTGTCACGTCCTACAAGTTCTGCCCTCATTCAGATGGCTATTGTAAGTCCCAGCCACCTGTATTTCTGACTAACCAGCTACAAATTGGAGATTCTCACAACCCCCTTTTCATGCTTGATAATTTGCTAGAATTGCTCTCAGAACTAAGGAAAATACTTCACTTACATTTACATGTTTATTGTAAAGGATGCAATTCAGGAACAGACAAATGGAAGCTCTGCAGGGGAAGGTATTAGAGTGTAGGTGAGGGTGCTTCACAGAACCTCCATGCCTTTTCCAGGTGCACCAGCTGCCCAGCACTTCAGTGTATTTACCAGCCCTCAAGCCCAAGTGGAGCTCAGGAAACTCACTGAACCCCATTATTTAGGGGCCTTTATGGAGATTTCATTATGTAATTGTGATTAAGACATTGGCTTTTGGTGTTGAACTCAATCTTCAGTCACCTCTTCCTTCTCCTGAGGTTGGGGCGGGAAACCTCTTACATGGGTTGTTCTTTCTGTAGACCAGCTCTTGTCCTGGTTGAAAGGGGTTTGTTGTGAATGAAAAGAAGATACTTCTATTAGCAAATTCCAAGAGTTTTAGGAACACTATGTCAGGAACCAGGGACAAAGACTATCTATATTTAAATATCTTTATATCTTTCTTTTTTGAGACAGAGTCTCACTGTGTCGTTCAGTAGAGTGCTGTGGCATCACAGCTCACAGCAACCTCAAACTCTAGGGTTTGAGTGATTGTCTTGCCTCAGCCTCCTGAGTAGCTGGGACTACAGGCGCTCACCACAACACCAGTGTATATTTTTTGTTGCAGTTATCATTGTTGTTTAGCTGGCCCGGGGTGGGTTCAAACCCGGCAGCCTCAGTGCATGTGGCTGGTGCCGTAACCACTGTGCTACAGGCACCGAGCCTAGGTATATTTTTTATTATACCACAATTGTAATTGAAGTGAGACTAAAGGGCAAAGCTCCCAGTGTTCTTCCCCCTTCCTGGGTCTGTGGTTGGAACCAACCTTCCCCACCTTTTCCCAAGGGAGAGATTCTCCCTTGTAGTCATCTCATTACCTAGGATGATCCCCAAGAGTTTGACCTCTTCTGTCCTATCCTTCATATACAGACACACAACCTCCTGCCCCAACCCCAGGCCCATGAGCAGTGGGAGGGAGCAGGGTTGTTGGTAAAGGAAATTCATACCTAAGCCCCTGTGGCTCCCCACATCAAAGTAGGGCAGTGGGACTTCTTGGCTACTACCAGGGAATATGAGGGAGAATGAGGGAGGGGTATAGCCAGGAGTTGATGATCTTTCACCCCAGCTCAAGCACGGTGCTGGAAAAGTGGGGCAGGGGCCAGATAGAGGAAACAGTGTGCCTTTATGTGGTGTTGTGATGATTTGTTTCCTTTCTTGGATAGAAGTAGCTGTTTCTAGCAACTTTTCAGGATAAAGTATGCAACAGAGCTTATCTTTGGTGCTATCTCCTTGTGCAAAGTCCTCTACGTTGAGGCTATTCAAGTATTCTGGAGATTTCCCTAGAACTTAATTTGTTCCTCTCCTGTCTATACTTCTGGGCCCTAACCCTGTAACTGCTACCTCCCCAGTCTTTGTGGAAATGAATTCTCCATTCTAAGAATCTCCTTTGCTCTTGATAATACAAATTTGTCAGGGGGAACCACTTACAGGATGGCAGGATGCCAGGTCTCTTGAGGACTATAGGAACAGTTTCTGAGGGTTCAAATTACCTTGTACTGGGAGGGGAAAAGACAGTGGGTTACAACACATGAAGGCCCCAGAAGACTCCATGAGGACAGTTTATTTCTCTTCATCTCAGAGAGACCTCATTTCTCACATGGGGAGGGCTCTTCACTAGCTTCCCAGCATGACTGACCACCACCCTCCAGCAGACAAACCCACAGCCCCTTGGGGGAGCAGTGGTGGTGGCAGACATGAACCTGAAAGTGAGAGTGTTATCTATTTGGCTGGAGAGGCAGGTGTGTGTAGGGAATAATGAGGTGGTGGTGGGCAGCATTCTCTCTTTTCAAGCTGGGGGACAGCTAGGAAAGGGAGGAGATAAGGAAGAAAACTGACAAGCCAGTAGATGTAAAGGTGTGAAAGCAAGTGTAACTTATGAATTTGTCATTGAGTCCAAACAGAGGCTGTGCTGGGAGGCGAGGAAATGAAGAAAGATAACGTACACTCCTGGGTTTGAGGAGTTTGAGTGTACATGAAAGAAGAGAACTTAAATAATAATTTCATAGATAGCCACATCAAAAAACTTATTTATTCTCATGTTCCATTTGTTGAACTTCTAAAATGTTCCATGTATAGTACTTAGTGCTAGGGATGTCATGGTGGGCATGTCAGAGGCTGCCCACTTGGGCTTATGATTTAGGGGGACCTCAGATAGGATTGTGGCCCTGTGATGACACAGAAGGCCCTGAAGGAAAGGCTTCCCAGAGATAGGGTCAGTGAAGCTGGATAGAGAGAGGTTTGAGTATTTTAGAAGGCAGAAGGGAGGGTGGCGCCTGTGGCTCAGTGAGTAGGGCACCGGCCCCATATACCAAGAGTGGTGGGTTCAAACCCGGCCCCCGCCAAACTGCAACGAAAAACTAGCCGGGCATTGTGGTGAGCACCTGTAGTCTCAGCTACTCGGGAGGTTGAGGCAAGAGAATTGCTTAAGCCCAAGAGCTGGAGGTTGCTGTGAGCTGTGACACTATAGCGCTCTACCAAGGGCAACAAACTGAAACTCTGTCAAAAAAAAAAAAAAAAAGGGCAGAAGGGAAAGGAATCGATGTTGACAGATTTAAATCTCAGAGAGATTATTGATGGGGCAAAGTTATTTAGGTACCAGATGGGCAGTCTAGCTTTATGAATATGATAAGCCTTAGAAATTAGAAGCAGAGGCTGGAAGGAGACGCAGAAAGGTGGAAGAGATGTAGAGGGATATGAAAGAAATTTGTTAGC
Organism: Perodicticus potto; assembly: GCA_963574655.1. Lineage (NCBI taxonomy): Eukaryota > Metazoa > Chordata > Mammalia > Primates > Lorisidae > Perodicticus > Perodicticus potto. The sequence goes on along the minus strand of CAUYRH010157219.1, from coordinate 18,492 downwards.
TGTCTTTAGTTTTCTGACCCAAGCTGAGGGTGGGCTTTTGCCATGGGTGATGAAAGAAAAGGCCTCAGTTGGGTGTTTGAGAAATGGAAGGTTAGGAAGAACCACTGTGGGGAAAGTCCTTGGACAACAAGGAAGTGAGAACTAGATATCACGTAGCATCAGGAAGGGTCCGGTTGACATCTGACATCCTGACTTTGTGGTGAGCCAGAACCCGTGGGGTGGGTGACTTTCTTGGATAGTCTGAGCTCTGGACAGTGGATAGGTGGGTAGTGGGATAACTAGTGGCGAAGGAATGATGGACAGATTATTCTGTTGGTTTGTCTGTGGGGTTGGTGACTGCTGGGGACTGTTGGTTTGTCTGTGGGGTTGGTGAGAGAGACCTTTGTTTATCTGGCCTATGAGGCTTGGTGAGGAAAAGGCCAGAATGGCAACTTGGAGAACTTCACGGAAGCTCCTCTGAACCTGCTCCAACTTTCCCTTTTTTGAAGACGGGAAATGTCAAGAGGACTCTTTGAAGCCCTTGGAAATGTTCAAGGGCAGGGTGGGGTGGCGTACCACTAGGCACTGTTCTGCTGACCAGCCTGTAAAGAACCTGAATGAACGGGTCTTCATATGTAGGTGCCTTTTGTAAGGTGCCTCTGTAAACCTTTTGTTATTTAGGTGCTAATCAGGCTGATATGTTTATGTTGGGGTTTTGTTTTGTGATTGTTCATAAATTCATAGGTTGTTTGGTCTTGCCTTATTTCCCATAGTATGTTGATTTGGGCAAACAAAGATTGAGTTTTATTTTAATTTCTTTAACTCCCAGAAAAGTCCATTTATAGTTTGTATAATGCAGTTGTTTGGAAGAAGAGGACCATTTCTTTGGATTTAGAAGTTTTCAGATTTGATTACCTGTGGCTATAATTAGTTTATCTAGGCAGAGGTGAGTTTTTATGGAATAATAATATGGTATATTTGTAAAGTTATTTTTGCCTAGGGAAAAAAAAAAAACCAACAAAACAAAACTATCCCTCCTCCCAACCCCAGTGGTCCTCTAAATGTTGCATAAACATCATCTTGTCCATCTCTATTCCATCATCTCTTGGCTTTGCCAAATCAGGCTTTTGGGCAGTGGATGAAGAGATTGTCTAATGTCTTATGGCCAAGAATGACTGAAGGGAAGTAGGACTCAGGAATTTTAATCCAGCAGTTGAATGTGGAAGGGAGTAAAACTTGTTTTAAATATCCTTTTCTAGGCCACGCACGGTGGCTCACGCCTGTAATCCTATCACTCTGGGAGGCTGAGGCGGGTGGATGGCCTGAGCTCACAGGTTAGACCAACCTGAACAAGTGTGAGACTCCATCTCTAAAAAATAGCCAGGCATTGTGGCGGGCGCCTATAGTCTCAGCTGCTGAGGAGGCTGAGACAAGAGAATTGCTTGAGCCTAAGAATTTGAGGTTGCTGTGAGCTATGACACCACAATACTCTATTGAGGGCAACAAAGTGAGACTCTGTCTCAAATAAATAAATAAAATAAAATAAAATAAATAAACATCCCCTTCAGCTAGGTGCTTTGCATATATTTAAGTCCTCAAGATATCCCATTAGGGAGTGGTTACATTTTTCTTAGTCTCTCTCTTCTTTTTTTTTTTTTGCAATTACCCTCCACCCCAAACAACGCTAATAAATTTGTACGTTTCTTTTTTTTTTTGGTTTTTTTTTTTATTATTAAATCATAGCTTTGTAGATTAGTGCGATTCAAGGGGTACAATGTACTGGCTTCATATACAATCTGAACTATTTTCATCAAACTGATTAACATAGCCTTCAGGGCATTTTCTTAGTTATTGTATGAAGACATTTGTATGCTGCATTTAGTAAGGTTCGCCTGTACCCTTCTAAGGTGCGCCGTAGGTGTGGCCCCACCAATTAATTACCCTCCCTCCACCCCAACCTCATTTTCTTAGTCTCTTTTGGAGCCCGTGGTCCATTGGTGAAGGAGCCTCAGATACCATTGCTTTTCCTAGAATTTCTTTCCTTTCTTCTGAAGATAGACACTGCGGGGTTTTTTACCTAAAAACACTTCTATTTGAAGTCTTTGTGGGAACAAAATGTGAATTTTGGAGGCAATTGACACTGGATATTCAAGCAGATGCAGAATTATTCAGATTGGTCCATTTTGGTTTCCTAGGTTAGATCTTAGGGAAAAATCCAGATGTCCTTAAACATGGTGGATGTGGCCCCCTGTGCAGTGTGACTTTATGGTTGTTAGCTGACTTTAGATTTCCATTAGGGTAAGTCACAGATGGAGAGGCTGGAAGAATTGTTTCCTAAAGTCTGTTAGCATTTCATCTTCCAGTGTTTGATCAAAGTAGCTAGCTGAGGCCAGGCGCAGTGGCTAACACCTATAATCCTAGCATTAGGGAGGCTGAGGCAGGTGGATCACCTGAGCTCAGGAGTTTGAGACCAGCATGAGCAAGAGTGAGACCCCATCTCTAAAAATAGCCGAGCATCGTGGCAGGCACCTGTAGTCCCATCCACTTGGGAGGCTGAGGCAAGAGAATCGCTTAAGCCAAAGAGTAGGAGGTTACTGTGAGCTGTGATGCAATGGCACTCTACTGAAGGCAACAAAATGAGACTCTGTCTCAAAAAAAACAAAAACAAAAACAAAAAAACAGTTAGCTGAGGATAGCTTAGATTTCAAATGGGAGGGGCTCTTCCTATTTCAAAACTGGTAGTAACTGAGGCAGCCAGATCAAGTGTTTGATTATAAGAATCCATCTTGGGTATTCTTGGCTCTGAGAAGAATCTCTATGGCTCAAAGGAGTAGGGCGCCAGCCCCATATTCTGGAGGTAGTGGGTTCAAACCCAGCCCTGGCCAAAAACTGCAAAAAAAAAAAAAGAATCCATCTTAGTGGTGGGGTTGAAGGATGCACTTTGTTGTGAAGGGAAGGAAGAGGAATACAAGTTAAAGGAAGGCCTTTTCACCTGTTTGCTGACTTCATCTAACCCTACTTATGCATGTTAATGAAATTCTTGGTTCTGTAATGGCTGTTTGAACAAAATGCTCTTTTTTCTCTCTCCCTTATTTTCATGCTTCTGGCCCTTCTCGCTTTGCCCCTCCTTCACAACTTACCTTCTCTGCCTCCTTTTCTCCCTTGCTATAATGGCTTATACCTGCATCTGAGTGGCAGGTGGCAGGGACGGATAGATGGAGAGGTGTGTGGCTGGGGAATATGTTCTCAATTCTGCTACCATCAAAGAAATGACTTCCAAGGCAGTCCTTCCAGCCATGTATTTTGCTGATCAGTCAGAACCAGAGGAAAACACATCAGTATTGCCAGAGAGGGGATTTGGGAAAAAATCAAGTCTGTGGAACTGAGTGGTCTAAAGTCATAAGCATTAAAAACAAGTCTTGGAGTGCAGCTGGAGTTCTTCCCAGCCTGTCTCCCACAACCCTGTCCCTTAAACACATGCACCCTATGTTCTGTGAAAGGTTTGTGCCTCAGCTGTCCCAAAGAGCCTAATGCTAAACCAGCTTATGTTGTTCATCATTGGATATTTCTGGCATAACATGGAAAAGAAGCAGTCCCAGAAAGCCTTTATCCCCCTTTTGAAATTTTGTGACCTCTGTGTTTTCATACACCTGCAAAGACTTTAAAAAAGAGATCTTTTGAATTAAGCATACCTACTTACTTATCTGGTTTGCCTCTGCCTGGTACCAGTCTAGAGAGAGGTCTGAGGAGAATGGTAGTCTTTTCTTTGTTCTTAGTCTAAAAAGGTGCTTCTTGTCAAGAGAAAAGAAATCTTTTGGTTGATATGAGTAGAACATAGAAATTAAAGTGGAATATTTTGTCTCTTTTGGTAAAAACACAAAGTTTATAATGTCATTTCTTCAATGAGACATGTACTATGTACTTCAGAGAGAAGACAGGTGTAGGGCAGAGCCAAGGCTGTATTTCGGCATTTACTTATAGTTGAAATGTTTTCATTATAGCATACAGTATGGTGTTGTAGAGTCAGTCTACCTGGGTTCATGCCGCAGCTCTTTTACATCTGGGAGCCATGAACACTTAATGAAACATTTCCGTCTATAAAATAGGAGTAGTACCCTAAAATAGAGGGTTATTTTATTTTATTTTGAAGCAGCATCTTACTATGTTGCCCTTGGTTTGAGACAGCTCACAGCAGCCTCAAACTCTTGGGCTAAAGCGATTCTCTTGCCTCAGCCTCCCAAGTAGCTGGGACTTCAGGCACCCTCCACAACGCCCAGCTATTTTTTTTGTTGTTGTTACAGTTATCATTGTTGTTTTAGCTGGTCCAGGCCAGGTTTGAACCCACTTGCCTTGGTGTATTTGGCTGGCACCCTAACCACTGAGCTACAGGTGCTGAGCCCAGAGGGTTATTTTAAATAGTAAATGAGATAAATAAGGTATTTACTATAGTGTTAGGTACATAGTAATAACTCTGTAAATGTTAGCTGCTATTATTTCTGTTGTGCACATACTAAAAATTAATGGACATCAAACAAACCCAAATTGAGGTACAATCTGCAGAATAGCTGACTAGTACGCTTTAAATATGTCTGCGTCAAGAAACACAAAGACTGAGCAGCTGTCCCAGATTGGAGCAGACTAAGGAGACATGACAACTAGATACAATGTAGTATCCTAGATTTGATTCTATAACAGGAAAAGAAAAATTAATGGAGAAACTAGTAGGAGAAAGGCTATAGTTTAATTACTACTGTGTACCAATGTTAATTTCTTTAGTTTTGATAATTGTTCTATAGTTACATAAGATGTTAATATCAAGGGAATCTTGGTAAAGGGTATATGAGAACTCTGTACTTTTGCAACTTTTTTGTAAGTCTACAGTTATTTCAACAGGAGGCTGATGCGGGACCTTGCTTAAGTGCAGGAGTTTGGGGCTGCAGTGAGCTATGATTATGCTACTGTACTATAGCCTGAGTGATAGAGTGAGATAAATAAATAAATAAATAATTTCAAAATAAAAAGTTAAAGTGAATGTCCAAGTGACCTGTTAAGTAAAGGAGGAACTGACCAGGCGGATATACCCATGCCCCCAGCATAGCAGGTATCACGTGACTCAGTCTCATCTCCCATGCCCAATGCCTGCCTCTTTAACATCTATACACTCGCTGTATCCTTAGGAGAGGTCAGCTCCAGGCGGGTAATTGGTCAGATAACAATGGAGACATGCACCCAGGTCGAACCTGCAGCAGTGCCCTAATGTCACTGAGAAGGAAGCTGCTTACTTGGCTTTAGGACTCTCTGTAGCACTGAATGATCAGGGTACTTGTTTTTGTTCCCAGGAATAAAAATGAAGTTCTGCTTGTTTTTCTCTCTCTACCTAAGCACCAATCACTATGGCAATATGTTTGTTGATTGAGATGCCTACACCTGCAATCACTATTTGCTTGTCCAGAAAAAAGAAAAATAAGTTCAAACTTAGCTTTGCAATAATTTATTATTTTCTCACCTATTTTAAGTGCCTTGCTCTGGCACAAAACAAGTATTTTGTTTGCTTTCCTTGAGTGTAAAAGGTACATATGCTTTTCCTGTGACTGATGGGGCCATCCCTGTCATGCTAATAGCAGGGTTTGTAGAAGAGAGTCATTATTATCATTGGAAGAAGGTGTCTTGGAGTTTTAATTTTTGCACTGAAGTCAGCATTCAGGGGGATCTGGAAAGTATAGTCTTTCATTCTGTACACAACTCCCTTACAAGCATTTACTCTCAGAAACCCATATTTTCTAAGTTAAAAAAAAAAATCAATGGTAAAAAATGTTCTTTGTATTTTAACTCAGTGGCTAAGGTATACTGCTTTTTGCTATTGATTTACAAATTTTATTGTCAGACCCTTGGGGTGCGTGTGGATTACTCAATATTGTGACAAATGGTTGGCCTCTGAATTATGTCTTGTATTATGGGAGAGTTTATAAACCATATTTCTGTATAGGTTATTTTAGGCATAAGACTAGTGAACTGTCATTTCTCTTTTAATCACATGTGACTTTAAAAAAAGTGGGGGATGGTGGCAGGAGGGAGAAGAGGCTGGCTCAAGATTGAACAGTAAACCACCCAAGAAAGCTTGTGAATACAGAGGCTTAAAGTACATAGACCTTGCCTATGGATTGGGAGGATTGGGAAGATTGGGAACACCTGTTGGAAATCACACCTTTTTTTTTTTAAATATAAAGTTTCAATTTTATTCAAAACTGAGAGTTCAAAAGAAAGGAACATTTCCCTGTTATACTGTGAAATAATGAAAAGTCCCAACTTCAAGGCTGTTGGCTTGAGCTTTTTCACTGGGAAGGCAGAGGGAAGGAACACAGGAGCTTTGAATCTAAGAATGGGCTCCAGGTAAAAATCCTACTGTTGTCATTAGAGGTTCTGGGAAAACCGTGTGGTCACACACCCTTGCCTGACTTCCTCCTTCCTAAGCCACACAATGCTCAAATTGCTTTTTTTTTTTTTTTGAGACAGAGTCTTTCTTTGTCGCCCTGTGAAGAGTGTTGGGGCATCATAGCTCACAGCAACCTCAAAGTCTCGGGGTCAAGCAATCATCTTGCCTCAGCCTCCCGAATAGCTGGGACTATAGGCGCCTGCCACAAAGCCTGGCCATTTTTAGAGACAGGGTCTTGCTCTGGCTCGGGCTGGTCTTGAACTTCTGAGCTCAGGCAATCCACCCACCTCAGCCTCCCAGAATGCTAGGGTTACAGACATGAACCACAGGGCCCAGACACAGTACTCAATTTGAAATGTGTCAGAGCTGCTCAAGTTGTCTGCCTTTTAAAAATTTATGCAACAAGCATAATATAGAGTTTTGCATACTCAGAAATCAACTACTTTCAGAGTACTTTCTGCCCAAGATGCTTAAAATAATCTTGTTAATAAATCTCATCTTGGTATGGATAACATGGTACAGCAACTAGTAGGAGATCATACTAACGAGATGGAAGAATGAGGAAATCACACCTTTTGTGCTGCACCTTTGCTCAGTCTAGAGCCCAGCAAACAGATGACCAGCTTTTCCTCTCTCTGGAGCTTCCGAAGCCAGAGAGTCCTATATCCTGAGTGGGCCTTTCATGCTCCTGCCCTCCCCTCCGCCTCACAGCCACTTGTGCTGATGGATGTGCAAACCCTTTACAGTTTGGCACCACTCAGCTTGCAGAGATCATCTGTCTTTTTTGACTGAGCAACTTTGTGTTTGAAGCTCTTTTTCTTTGCACAAAGAGAAATTGCCTTGTGTGACTTCTGCTTTCTGATGGAAATGTTTACCTTCCCTAGGGAAAGCACTATTCTTTGGAGGTAATATCTACCAGTGCTCCCTACCCTTTGTGGGAGCAGAACTCTGCTCAAGGGTGGATTGTAGGAGGCAGCCGTTCAAGTGTGCACGATTGCTACTGGGGCAGCCATCTGCCAGTGTCGTGGCTTGCAGCCTGCCTCTGAGCAGGCTGCTGGGAGGGAATGTCTGCACTCTGGGACCTGCATGCATTATACACATCCCATTCCCTAAATGAGCTTTCTAAGTGTATATAACTCCTTTCTACCCTATTCTTGTTATGGCCTGCCTAAAGGCATTGTTCAGAATCTCCCCTAATTATGCTACTAGCACTGAGCATTGAGAGATTCTGCTAATAGCTGAATTTTTTTTTTGATAGATTTCTAAAAATGCAGTGAGGGATTGATTTATGGTTATGGGAAGATTTGCGATTTGCTTCTTACAGGGAAATTATCAACATTGCGACAATACAGTTTCTTGGCAGTGATATGCTGATTCTATCCGAACCACAGTCTAGCATCCCGGCCTGCCTGGACTGTGGACCCTTTGTAATTTGAGGAGGCTCCTCTAGCACTAGAATGAAATCTGTGCTTCCAATTGCTGACCACCACCTTCCCCACTTATCACCCCTTCCTCCCCACCTTCCCTTCCTGAGATGGAAGAATTTTTTCACAAGCTGCTTAGAAAAAGGAGATTTATAACATGACTCAATCCTCGCCCACAGATGTAGGATTCCTGCCATCCAGTAAATTTTGGAAGGCAGAATGTGTACATGGAAAGCAAGACTATCCTTCCTGTCCCTGCACTGCTCCCCTTATTGCATATGCTTCTTGGGTGGAGTCTAGGGTGTTTAGCCTCCCTTTTTTCCTGCTTTTTACCTCCCTGCTTCCCTTCAGAGGCTTTTAGAATCTATAAGGATAAGAGGACAGTCTCACATCCCAGGAACTTCATAGGGAGACCCATGGGAAGAGTTTAAGGCCGGAGATGTCTGAGTACTTACCATGTGCCTACTTCTGTGTTAAGTACAGTGAGGGCACAGCAGAGTGCTTTGGCCTTACACGCCACAGCCTACCTGGGAATCCATCTGAACACAAATGTTGGCAGTCCCACTGTCCCACTTCTGTGGTATGAATATACAAGTCCTTGTGTCTGTCATTAAGGTGTTGACATGTCGAGGTCATTGAGGCCTCCAGGCTAGTGCTTGTGAGGCATGATGCTGTTGAAAGTGAGTTATAGGTGACACTAGGTTCTCCTTTGCCCTCTGGTGAGGGAGAGGAGAAGAAAAGAAATATTGTATTCTAGCAGATCCTTGGCTATGAGGACATTATTAAATGTTGTCTTCTTCTGACCCATCCCTAGAGCATTAGAAGAAGCCAGACTTTGGGGTCAGAAAGGGACTTTGGGGAACCAAGCAGAGAAAGAGCAGTGAGGCCACCAACCTATCAGAACAAGAGAAGGGAGTGCCTGCCTCAGCGTGGCTAGCTTGTTGGCACAGTCTAGGAGGAATCCACGAGGCTCTGCAGGGTCTGCTACCTGTATATTTTGGCTGCCTTTCAGTTTCATGCTCTCCTGTTCAGATAGCCACACAGCTACAGGAAAACCCAAGGTCCTGAGCTGCTCAGCTCTTATAGCAAGGAGGCTAACACATAGAGACTTAGGACAAATCTGAACCAAACCAGAGGGGGCTTCTTTTTAGCCTGGACAATGGGAAGCACTTGTTTTAGGAACCCCACCCCAGTCTTTGTAGATGTGCCTAACACTTAGCCTCTCTCTTACAGCCTGGCCTTTGGGGGCTTTCCTCCCTCCTTCTGGCCTCAGCCAATTGACCTGCCGGCAGTTTCTGGACTGCTTCCTAAGCCTGTAGCGAATAGGGCTTGGCAAAGATAAGATCTATAGTGGGGCAGCATTTATTCTATGTCCTTTGAAATTAAGGCTCCTCATAGGACCTCTTCAAGGTCCTGGCTTCCCTTGAACTTCATGCTTGTGCTGACTCCCGCATACATTCCTGTGTTTTTCCTTTTAGACATTGTTGGTGATGAATGGGGGGAGGGGAGTGGGGATTTGCTTTCCTCTGCACCAGAACCGCAGTGATACTAATTTTATTCTCCATGCTTTGTCTCTTAGATGAGCAGGGTCCTCAGTGCCCATGTTTAGTATTGCTGTGTTGCTGGACTCTCCTGGCAAAAATTAGGCTAATGTCTCCAACGACTGCATTAGCCACTGAAATGAGGTTCTAAATTGAAGGCACTACACCAAGTCTCTCTCTCAGGTATAGCCTTGTTCTGGCTTTTATTATTCAAATTGATTCTGTCAATGATTCTCCACAGACTGACTAGCATGCTGGTTCAGTGCAGGCAGCACAGCTGAAAGGCAAGATCACCTTTTAAGAAGAGGGAGGAAGGAAAGGGGAAAAAGGCGAAAATGCTGTGTTGTAGTCAGCAGTTTGTCTATTCTAAGAGCTGCTTTGCAGGCCTGTGTGATGCTCAGAGATAGAGAAAGGGACCAGATCTAGAATAGGGTGGAGGAGGTAGCTCCGGGTAGGGTGATGTCAGTGTTTGCTTTCTCACTTCACCACATCTTCCTTCCCTTTGTGTTTACGAAGCACCTAACAGGGTCCTGAAAATACCGGAGTGGGAGACCAAAAATCAATAAGACAGGATTCTGAATCTTATAGTTTCCCTGGTTTTCTCTTTGGTTTGGGTGTTGGGGGTGGCAGGGAGGTGAGAGGGAAAAGGAGAAGGAATAAGAGGAGAGGGCTGGACCTTGCATTTAACATTGAAAGTAGGAGCCTTTTAGCAGTCAGATGCCTAAATGGTTGAGAAGTTGTTGGGCTTACCGGCGGCTCTCAACCTGTTGGTTGCGACTCCTTTGGGGGTTGAACAACCTTTTCACAGGGGTCACCTAAATACATCCTGCGTATCAGTCAGATATTTACATTACAATTCATAACAGTAGCAAAATTACAGTTATGAAGTAGCAACGAAAATAATTTTACGGTTGGGGGTCACCACAACATGAGGAACTGTATTAAAGGGTCACGGCCTTAGAAAGGTTGAGAACCACCGCCTTAAGCGATTTCCCTGCCTCAGCCTCCTGAGTAGCCGGGACTAGAGGTGCCTGCCACAACACCTGGCTATTTTAAGAGACGAAGTCTTGCTCTGGCTCAGGCTGATCTCGAACCTGTGAGCTCAGGCAATTCACCCACCTTGGCCTCCCAGAGTGCTAGGATTACAGGAGTGAGCCACCAAGCCTGGCTGAGAATTTGGCTCTTACATGTTTGTTTTTAAAATGAATTTTTTGTGTGCTTGCTGACAAAGTAATGTGTTTTCAAACCAGAGTACTTAGAAAACATAGAAAAGCACAAAAGCAGATAATAACAATAAAAAAAAAATCACTCAAATCACACTATGCAGATTTAAAATTAACATTATGGCTTTTGTTCTTCCAGTTGTTTTTACAAAAGTGCAATTGTACTGTACAGACTGTTTTGAGGCTGATACTTTCCCTTTAGAAATGGAGATTGAAAGTTAGAGGCTCCAGCACATAATTAGGCACAAAGTGGAATGTTTTCCAGGTATTGGTCTTACATATTCGATTGTGTGAATATACCAAATTATATTAATTGATTATTATTTTTGGTGGTATCTAGGTTTTCACTGTTGTAAATAATTATTCAGTGAACATCCTTGTATTTATTTTTATGTATTCTCTGAGTCTGTTCTTGAGATTCACTAGAGCAGAAGTGCTTGTCTTTTCTGATTCTTTTGCCCAGCATTTCAGTTGGGGCAACATCTTTTTTTGGGCTAGTTTTGAGTATCTTCACTCCTACTCTACATTAAACATTAGATGCCCTGGGATTTCCGCTCTATGTGGTCCTTAGGTGCTTTTTTTCTCTTTTAAAAAAAGAAAATATGTATACATATATATTTTATTTCAAATTAATATGAGGGTACAAATGATTGTGTTTCTAAGGTAAAGTTCAAGTTGTTATTGAGCCCTTCATCCGGGGGGTGGGGGGTGTATACCCTTTTATGTGGTGCCTATTAGGTGAGAGCTTACCATTCCGCCTTTCTTTTCCCCTTTCCTTTCTATCCACTCCCCCCACTTTAATATACTTGTGTTTTTCTCTCATGTGGGCATGCAGCTGTTTTTCTATTGGTTTCATATTAGTATTGAGTACATTGGATACTTGCATTTCTATTCTTGGTTTTTTGTTTTTTTTTTTTTTTTTTTGCAGTTTTTGGTTGGGGCTGGGTTTGAACCCGCCACCTCCGGCATATGGGGCCGGTGCTCTACTCCTTTGGGCCATAGGTGCTGCCCTGCATTTCTATTCTTGTGACTCTTTACTAAGAAGAATGTGCTTCAGCTCCATCCAGGTTAAATACAAAAGATTTAAGTCCCTATCTTTTTATGGCAGAATAGTATTCCATGTTATACATACATCACAGTTTATTAATCTATTCATGTGCTGATGGGCACTTAGTTTGCTTCCACATGTTGGCGATTGTAAATTGAGCTGTAATAAACATTCTAGTGCAAATGTCTTTGTGATAAACTTTTTTTTTCTTCTGGGTAGATATCTAGTAATGGGATTGTAGGATCAAATGGAAGGTCTACATTTAGCTCTTTGAGGATTCTCCATACTTCTTTCCATAGAGGTGGTTATCATTTCACAGTCCCCTTGTTGTTTCTTTGACTAGAAGATAGTTGGCTTCAGGTGAACAGGGCAGCACACGTGTGCAGAGCACATGTTCCTGTTATTGTTACCCTCCCACAAGTTCTCTTTTATGTCAAGAGTTTATGGTCCCCAGGGACTTTACATTGTCATCACCTCTTTGATAATAAACAATTACTGATGCCTGCCTGTCTTTGTTCTCCTCACCTCCAGGAGCTTAGTGACTGATTAGATAGCTGAATTGACACGAAACAATTCATAATTATTTATAGCCCTTGCTAAATGGTAGGTGATTATTCCAGGCTATTGTTGAGGAAACAGAAAAGGTATATATGCTGTTCTTCATAAAAAAATTCGTAGTATTTATGGATAAAGTTAACTAGCCACACAACTGGGCATAGTGGCTCATGCCTATAATCACAGCACTTGGGGAGGGTGAAGTGGGAGAATCACTCGACCCCAAAAATTTGAGACCAGCTTGAATAACATAATAAGGCCACCTCTTTAAAAAATTGGCTGAGCATGTACTAACTGCTTGTAGTCCCAGTTACTTGGGAGACTAAGGCAGGATGATCACTTAGGCCCAGGAGTTTAAGGTTGCAGTGAGCTATGATGTTGCCACTTCACTCTAGCTTAGGCAATAGAGTGGGACCCTGTTTCTCCCTCTACACCCCCAAAATAGCCACATAGATCATTAAGTGATAAATTTCTAGTTGTACAGACAACAGGTTTAAGGTTGGTAGTAATTGAAATGTTAGGTCTGCTTTGTATGGGAAGCTCATTCACTATGAGTCAGAGTAGATAAATTTCAGAGAGAAGATAGAACATTAGCTGAGGCTTGGAAAAGCTGGCATTTGATGAGGTGGCGTGGAAAGGGTTTCCAGGTGGGAGGAACAGCTTGTAAAGAGGTGGTGGTGACAATGACTTGTCTTATGATGGTGACCAGGTGTACAGAAGCACAGGAGTAGATTGAGGGTGGAGAATTGCAGAGAGGCAAGGGAGAATTAAGGTTGCATATTGAAGGTCCTGAGAAGTCCTAGGTATACAGTGGGTGAGAAAAACTTGCTAAATTTGTCACTGATTAAAGGGCAGGTGAGCAGGTCTTGATTTCTTTCAGTGTCAGAGTGCCCGCAGGCTCAGTCCTTACTCTTCTCTATCTACCCTTACACTCTTGGTGAGCTCATCCTTCCTAATGGTTTTATGCTTGATCTGTATGCTGATGACTGGGTTTTTAAATCTCCAACCCAGACTTCTCTGAAGTCCAGATCCATCTGTCTACTAGATACGCCTCTACTTGGATAGGGATCTCAAACTTAGCGTATCTAAAACTGAGCTTTAATTTTCTCCACTTCATTTAATGGAAACTCTGTCCTTTCAGTTACTCAGGCCAAAATCCTCGTAGCCATTCTTGACTCCTTTCTTTCTCAAATGCCATCCATTGTATCTGACAGCAAATTCTAATAGGTCTGTCTTCAAAATATATCCAGAGTTTGACTACCTTCATCATCCTATAGTCACCACTATCTCTCACCTAGATTTTTTGTAGTAGACTCCTAACTAGCCTCCCTCCTTTTGCCTTTATCATCTGCAGTCACTTCTTAATATGGTGGCTAGTAGTCCTTTTACCATGTCTTCCTGTGCTCAAAAATATCCTTTAGTTTTCTTTCTCATATAAGGTAAGAGTTATTCCCTCCCATGGCCTACACAGCCCTGTGATACAGCTCACTATCACCTCTGTCATTTCACTTGCTGCTACTCTCCCTTGTGTTTCCTCTCCTCTAGTCACCCTATCCCTCTTGTTCCCTGATCACACCAGGCCCATCGGACCTCTTCTCCTAGATAGCTTTGGGGCTAGCTTTCTCACTGTCTCTGGGTCTTTACTTGGAGGTGACGTTTTCTTCCAATGGCCAAAGCTGGAATGATATAAACAACAAAATAAGGTAGTATTGGATTGGACTGGATTGTAACCCAAAATATCAAATAAATATACATCAGTCTAAACTTATATAAATAAATAATTGATTAAATAAGGGAGAGAAAGATCTATCTTTCTTATAGAAGAATTATAATAATATATGTAGATTCTCCCACTCCAGGAGGTAGAGCTTAAATATTTTGAGTACGGGCGGGACTTAGTGACTCATTTCTGAGGAATAGATTTTAGAACACCTATGGTGCATATTGCAAGGGTACATGTTGGATCTATTAAGTATAAAGTATAAATGTCTTAACACAATAATTAAGTAAATGAGATGAGGTATATATTAACCAGTGTGATGTAAGCGTTCCTAATTGTATATGAAATCAGCACATTGTACCCCATAAATGCATTAATGTATACATGATCTATGTGTTTATGATTTAATTAAAAAAAAAAATAAAGAACAGATTTTAGAAAGGGAAAAATAAAAAACTAGCTGGGCATGGTGGCACATGCCTATAGTCCCAGCTACTTGGGAGGCTGAGGTAAGAGGATTGCTTGAGCCCAGGAGTTAGAGGTTGCTGTGAGTTGTGATGATGCCTTGGTACTCTACCCACAAAATAGAGTGAGACTGTTTTTTGTTTTTTTTCTTTTTAAGATAAAGAAAGGGAAGAATAGTAACTTCACAATGGAAAAACCTGGCAAGTACCACCTGTGACCAAGGGTATCATGTGATTAAGGGTAATATCACCAGTATTGTCATGTGAATATGATATATCCTCTGATATGATGAGAGAACAAAGGCATTTCTGTGATATTCTTTCTTAAAACTAAGTACTTCAGTATAATTGTGAGGAAAGACAACAGACAAACCCAAATTAAGGGACACTCTCATAATCTCAGTGACTTGAGAGGCTGAGGGAGGAGAGCAGTTTGAGACCAGTCTGGGCTACATAGTGAGACCACACCTTTTTTTTTTTTTTTTTTAAGAGGCAGAGTCTCATTTTATCAACCTCTGTAGAGTGCCGTGGCATCACACAGCTCATAGCAACTTCCAGCTCCTGGGCTTAGGTGATTCTCTTGCCTCAGCCTCCCGAGTAGCTGGGACTACAGGCACTCGCCACAATGCCTAGCTATTTTTTTGTTGTGGTTTGGCCGGGGCCGGGTTTGAACTTGCCACCCTCAGTATATGGGACCAGCGCTCTACTCACTGAGCCACAGGCGCTGCCCCAAGACCATACCTCTTAAAACAAACCAACCAACCCCCACCCAAACAAAACAAAACAAAACACACAAACAAAACCCTGACCAGTACTTCTGAAATTCATGGTTGTGATAAACAAGGAAAGTCCAAGAAACTGTCATAGACTAGAGAAGACATGGTGTCTAAATGCAATGTGGTATCTAAATTGGAGCTGGAACAGAAAGAGGATGTTCATGGAAAAACTAATAAAACATGAAGAGTCTAGCGAGAATTTAATAGTAATGTACCATTGTTGATTTCTTACTTGCAATAAATGTGCCATGCTAATGTATGATAATAGCTTTAGGGTAATTGAAACTGAGTGAGTAGTGTACAGGAATTCTATGAACCCTGGTACTATCATTGTAAGTTTTCTATAAATCTAAAATTATTCTAAAAAACAAAAGTGACCTTCCTAATGAGGCCTTCCCCGTCTGCTCTTTCAAAAAGTCATATTATCCCTTCTTAACATTTTCATATCCCTTTCCTGCATTATTGTGATCCTAGGCACTTATTAATGCCATCTATTTTGCATTGTTTATTGTCTGTTTCTAAACAAGAATGTAAGCTCTGAGAAGACAAAGATTTTCATTTGTTTGCTTACATCTGCATCTTCATTGCTTTGCTTATAACATGTATTCAATAAATATTCATAAATGAAAGAATGAATTTTGCTATATCATTCTTTTATCTTTAACTGTAGAGGATTTTGTGTTTGGGTCTTCCTTTCTCTTATGAGATTTCCAGTGGTTTCCCATTCTAATGGGGGAAGTGATTCTCATGTTTCTTTTGTACTTTTGCTCAGCGTGGAAGGTTGGAGGTGGGTTGTACCCACTTCCAGTGTGTTTACCCCCTCAGCAGGAGGAACAAATCAATAGCATCATTTACTACTTTCCTAGCAGAAAGTGTTCCTCCTGCAGGGAAGGGCTGGCTTATGAGATACCCTCCCCATCTCATGTTTAAAAATGTAATCTAGAACTGCTTCCTGAGAGGAAGGATACTGTCTCTGCTTCTGGTTCTGCCCATGTCAGATGTGGCGTGTATGTGGCTATCAGGACAGTGGGAAAAGCACTGGGACTCTTTGATCTGGAAGAATAAAGCCAGAGAAGGAAAATTTATTTAATTGTAATATGTCTTGAACTTCTCCGATGTACCATATGCAGAAAATTTATAAGGTAAAGATAGTGGGGTTGTGAACTGGCTCAACCTGTCTTGTTCAGTAGAACCTGACAACACTGCTTGATCGCAAGGAGACTAAATTTAGGACAAACTAAAGAAAATCTACCTCATACAGTTAATACATGGCTGAAAGTATATCAAAAATACCTTAGAAAAATATGCAAATGATAGTATGATGGATGAGGGATTGAAGTTTTGAAGACTTCCACTGAACATCATGGATAAGGACCAATTTTTTTTTTTTTTTACCTTCAATGTCCATGCCAGGAGGTCTTAGAGGGCCCTCTGACACTTCATGGAGGAGATGTTGGGTGGAGAATTACGATGTCAGCACCTTTTGAAGTACAAGAAACAGCCTAGCGTAGAAGAGAATTGGGGCTGAGTTCTGAAGGGTTGTGGACAGCACCTATTCAGTAACACCTGTTTTTGGAACTTGATTATCACTGTCTTAGTCCATTTATGCTGCTATAACAGACTACCCGAGATTGGGTAATTTGTAAAGAACAGAGATTTATTCCTTAAAGTTCTGGAGGCTGGGAAATCCAAGTTCAAGAGGCCTTATTTGTTGAGGGCCTTCATATTGTGTCATAACATAGAAGGCATCACTTGGTGAGAGAGAGCCAAATTCCCTTTTTTTTTTTTTAAATTAAAAAGAGAGAAAGAGTCTCAGTAAGTTGCTCAGGCTGGCCTTGGAATCCTGAGCTCAAGTGATCCTTCTTGCCTTAGCCTCCTGAGTAGCTGGGAAATTGGGACTAGAGGTGTGTGCCACTGCACTTGGACCAACTAGTTTTTCTAAAAAACCAGTCTTATTTTTTTATTTTTTAAATTTTTATTGAGACAGTCACACTTTGTCACCTTGAGTAGAGTGCCATGGTTGAGGTCACAGCAACCTCAACTCTTGGGCTCAAGCGATTCTCTTGCCTCGGCTTCCCGAGTACCTGGGACTATAGGTGCTCGCCACAATGCCTGGCTGTTTTTAGAGATGGGATCTTGCTCTAGCTCAGGCTGGTTTTAAATTGGTGAGCTCGGGCAATCTCCCCACCACGGCCTCCCAGAGTGCTGGGATTACAGGCATGAGCCACCGCGCCCGGCCTATAACAAACTACTTTTGTAAAAACAAACCCACTCCTATGATAGCAAAATTAATCCATTGCCCTCATGACCTAATCACCTCTTAAGGGTCCCACCTCTCAACAGTTTTGCACTGAGGATTAAGTTTCCAGCGTATGAACTTTGGGGGACATATTCAAACCATGGTAATCTCATAATACATGTATTTTAAAACTTACATGGAATGCACTTCCCAAAGAATGGAGTCAGTTGATTTGAGGCCTGAACAAAGTCATACGGAGCAACAAGGCATAAAACGAAGGATATTTATTTCTCTTGTACCTGGCACCCTTCATTTCCTCTTGTTTTTATGTTTCCCTTATCCTGAGCTTAAAGGTTGAGCAGTTTTGCTTTCTGTTTTTGGTGCTGTGTCCATCACATTTGTGTTACTTTCTGCACAAAGTCCTACTTCTTGCTGGGAAGAGGAATTAGGCTGGGCCTCAGGCTGAGATTCCTTTTGGAGAGAAATAAACAAGTTGTCTTGCATCCCCTTCCTTTTTGTGTGTCTTAAGGCAGAGGCCAAGGGTCCCCTCCCTTTGTAAGTAAAACAGAATGTACTTTCTTAAAGCTATTTAAATACCACAGTTGGGTTCAATTTATCTACAGAAATAGGCTATGTAAAAGGAAAACTTGCGAAAGAGAAATTTGTACCACATAACTGGCTGCATTTTTGTTAAGGTTTCCCCCGCTCCCCTTTTCTTTTTTTTTCTTAAATTTTCTGAAGCAAATGTTATACTTTAATAATAAACACAATGACAGAAGCGTTCTATTATCCCTCTATTAGCAAATACAAAGAACAACAATTACAAAATAGATTTTACTTCAAACCACTGGTTCTTACACCCAGGAACGTATATCAGAATTACATATGGAGGTTAAAAAAAAATATTTAAGTCCAGGCCTCATACTTGGAGGAGGTTACAATAGGGGTTGTGACACGAGTATTTCTAAAAAGCTCTTCAGGTAGCTTGGATGTTACCTCTGGTTGAATCACTGACTTTAGGTTGAATGAGGGACTTTGGGCAATCGTTTAGGAGCTTTTCTTGCAGATTTAGTAGAAGTAGCAAAGACCT
>CAUYRH010157218.1:0-12350 GCA_963574655.1 Perodicticus potto | reverse complement strand
CCAGGTAGTAGAGATAGCCCCTTCCCAAAGTGCTAGGCTTTGTAATTGTGGCTTATCTCCTATAACCTTACAAAGGCACCTTTCAGAGTTTTGAGTGGAGACTCTGAGGACCTACTTGGTGAGGCAGCATAAGCTAGCTCTGTTTTGATATCACTCAACCTCTGCCCTATCCTAAGAAACCACAGTATTAGATTTAAATATTGACTGTGAAGTGATACAAACAGCTGTGGTGCCCAGGCCCCACCCTTCAGTTCTTTTCTGCTACAGAACTTTGAAGGTCAACCTTAGAATGTCCCTGAGTGGACAGCCACAGACATGGGTTCCAACCAAATTGTCTCAGGCAGTGCAAACCCTGCCCCACAGAGAGGGATTCAAGGGTCTCCAACAGCACAACTGGAGACAGGGATCCACAATCCCACCCAGCAGACTCATTCCACACTATTATTCGCTTCTTTGCTCATAAGCTCAGCTGGGGCCAGGGTCAACGCCCCTGCCCACTGGTCTCAGTCCACACACAGCTAGCCTCTGCTTGCCAGACCAGTTGGAGTCAGGGGACCATGCCCCTGCCTGCCAGTCTCAGTCCTCTGCCTGGCAAGTCTCTGTTCACAGGCTCTGTTAGAGTCAGGGCATCACACTCTGCCCACAGGTCTCAGTCCTCACCTGGTAAGCCTCTGCTCACCAGCCCCCCTGGAGGCAGTGGACCACGCTCTAGCCCTCTGGTCTTGGTTGACACCAGTAAGCCACTGCTCAAGGGTTCTGTTGAAACCAGAGGACCACGCCCTTGGCACTCAGGTTGCAGTCTGCACCTATCAAGCCTGTATTCACAGGCCCAGCAGGGGCTGGGGACCAGCCCTGTCTGCCAAACTCAGTCCACACAGGACAACCACTCTCCTGCTATGGGTGCAGTCAGAGATGGGGGTTCTGCACCCTGTCCCACCAGACACAGCCCAAACCAAGGGTCAACACTACCACTGGCCAGGCATAGTCATAACAGGGGACTGCTCCTCCTCCTGTCGAGTGTCCCTTTCTGCCTACACCCTCTTTCTTCCCTGTTAGTCACAGATCCTGTCATGATGGTTGGCAGTCCACACTATGCCCAGATCTCTCAAGACAAGACCAAACACTCTATGTTCTACAGGGGGCAGAACTTCAGACTGCCATGCAAGGGGGAAAGGGTGGACTGGGAGTTTGGACTAGTGAGGGAAAATATCTGTTCAATTTTGTGCCTGGCAGGGTGGTGTCTAGAGAAAGAGACCTGGAGTTTATCAGCTCTCTCCAAGGAGGTAAAATGAGAGATCTTTTGTTCTCTGCTCATTCGCAGATAGCCTGCGGTAGGCATCCTGCTTGGGGGAGGGTCTCCCATCATCTAGTCAATAGTCTTTGTACCTGTAATTTGTTTTCTTGAATGCTCTTCCTTGGAGTTACAGCTTGCTGAACTTCTTTCTTGGCTCAGCTCCCCGTCTTTGGCTTCATAAAGTCTAATTCCATCCAGTTTTTTTTCCTGTGCTCAGGAGCCTCTGCCAAGGGTTGCTACCAGTTTGCCATCTTCCCAGAATTCCTATTCTTTTTTCTTCTTGTTGTTAGTATTTTCTTTGTTGTTGTTGTTGTTATTCTTTTCTTTGTTTGTTACTGAGGTTGCTTCTTTTTGGTTATTTAGAGATTTTCAATATTTGTTATATAGTGTTTGGTTTCTTGCTCATTTGTATGTTTGGTTCTTTTCTTAACTTCTATTTTTACTTTCATCAAGAGCAAGGGCTCCTATATTTTCTGGTTACAGTAGTTTAGCCTCATATCTATCTCCATATTTCACTCCAGTACATTCTCTCTTTGGACAGAGATTTTTCTACCATTCTCATCTCTCCCACAATAATCGGCTAAATTATCCCCTCACTTTTTCTTGTCTTTCCTCTTTCTTTCTTTACTCCACTTCCCTGTCTCTTCTCTATTTGATACAATAGTATTTTTAATTTCCTTTATCTATTCTTATCTTAACATTATTTCTTTTTATTTATTTTTTATTTTTATTGTATTTTATTTTACTTCATTGCTGAGAGCTAGGGGGACACAGCTATGGTCTAGCAGGTAGGCCACATTAGTGGTCTGGCTCAAGGGGCCTATGAGACCTTTGTACCTCTGGCCCTAGAAAGATAGTATTAGCAAGACCACACTGCAGAATTTTTCTATTTCATTTTCATTCTTACTTAACTTTTCTTTAGTGTTCTTTGTTTTGCTTTTGTCCCTTCTCTTCCTACTTCTGGCAGAGGAAGAGTCTGGCTCTGCTCAGGCTGATAAGAACTGCCCGATTTTATGTAAACCTCCCAGCCTGGCCCCCTCAAAAACCTTTGAGTTACAAACATGGCCTTAGCACAGTCCTGATCAATACCATTTCTTCCTTCACTCTCAGCCTCTCTTCCTGATCTCCTTTCCTTCTGTTATCCCAGGGTTTTTTTTCTTTCTCTTATGTTATTCCTCCTTCCCTTTTTTCTTTTTCTTGTCTTTTATTCTGTCATTCTTTTTTTTTTACTCTTTCTTTATTTTCCCCCTGTTTCTCCCTGCCTGTTCCTTTCCTTTCTCCTCATTTTGGTCTCACACCAAGAAGTCTCCTCATTACATAAACTCTGAGTCAAGGTAATTTGAAGCAAAGGAGTAACTGAGAAGGAAAAAAGGTACACAAAGAGGTGAACAAGAAGAAAGCACACATGAGGAGGAACAAACAGAAAAATTCAGGCACCATGAAAAACCAAAATAGAGCAACTCCTCCACAGGAAAACAAGGCAAAAGACTCATCCTATAAAGAACTAATAGATCTGACAAAAAGGGAATTTAAAGTATCGTTGATTAAGACAGTAAAGGGAATGGATTAAAAAATAGAAAGACAGAACCAAAAGTTCAACAAGAGATATGTAAAATATAGAAAAGACATGGATGAGCTTAAGGAAATGAAGGAGACAATCAGAGAATGTAAAGAAGTGGTAGAAAGTATCAAAAATAGATTAGATCACAGAGAAGAAAGAATATCAGAGTTAGAAGATAAAGTCTTTGAGTTAACAAAAGTAGGTACAGAATCAGAAAAGAAGAGAGTAAAAGCAGAGCAGGCACTTAGAGAACTAAAGGACTCCATGAAGCATTCGAACATGTGGATAATAGGAATCCCTGAAGTGGAAGAAAATTGTCCCAAAGGTATGAAGGCCCTACCATAAATGAAAATTTCCCAAGCGTTACTAAAGATCCTGATACACTCCTTTCAGATGGATATTGAGCTCCAGGCCATCTCAACTCTAACAGAGCTTCTCCAAGACATATTGTAATGAACCTGTCCAAAGTCAAGATGAAAGAGAAAATCCTGCAAACAGCTAGGAATAAGCACCAATTGATCTTCAAGGGTAGAACCATTAGGTTGACAGCAGACTTTTCAACTGAAATATTCCAAGCCAGGAGAGGATGGTCATCAACCTTCAACATCCTTAAACAAAATAATTTTCAGCCCAGAATCCTGTATCCTGCCAAATGTGGCTTCAAAATTGATTGGGATATCAAATCTTTTGCAGATATACAAGCACTGAGGAAATTCATCACAACAAGACCTGCTCTAAAGGAGCTTAGACCTATTCTTAATACTGAACACCACAATGGACCACCACCAAAGTAAATATCTAAAAGCCAAAGGCCAGAGGTTAGCTTCCACAATGGCACAAAGGATAAAACTACACAACCAACTATCTCATAATAAAATGAATAGAATTCCACACACTTATCCATACTCTCAATAAATGTTAATGGATTGAATTTGCCACTGAAGGGGCACAGGCTAATCAATTGGATAAAAAAAACAAGCCATCTATATGCTGCCGCCAGGAAACACACCTAGCCCTGAAGGACAACTCAAGACTCAGGGTTACAGGATGGAAAACAGCATTTCAAGCAAATGGAAATCAGAAGAAATGAGGGGTTGCAATCTTGTGCTCAGATCCAAGCAGATTCAAGCAACTTTAGTTAAGAAAGACAAAGATGGATACTTCATAGGATCAATAAAAAGGAACAATACAACAAATAGACATCTCAATTTTAAACATTTATGCACCTAACTTAAATGCTCTCAGATTTATGATTTATTAAACAGACCTTGAGGAGTCTAAGCAATATGATATCCCATAACACCTTAATGGTCAGGGACATCAACACCCCTCTGAGAGAAGTGGACAGATCCTCTAAACAGAAACTAAACAAGGATACAAAGGACCTAAATGTGACCCTAGAACAAATGGGATTAAAGACGTATACAGAACACACTATCCCAAAGGAAAAATATATACCTTTTTCTCATCAGCTCATGGCACATACTGTAATATAGATCACATCCTAGAGTAAAAATCAAACCTCAGCAAGAGTAAAAGAATAGAAATTATGCCATGTCTTTTCTCAGACCACAAGATTATAAAGGTGAAACTCAACTCCAACAAAAATGCTCATCCCCACACAATGTCTTAGAAACTAAACACCCTTATGCTGAATGATAGTTGGGTCCAGGATGAGATAAAAGAGGAATTTGTTAATTACCTCAAACATAACAACAATGAAGACACAAGTTACCAAAACCTGTAGGATATAGCAAAAGCAGTCCTGAGAAGAAAATTTATTGCACTAGATGCCTACCTTCAAAAAACAGAAACTGAGCACACCAGCATGCTCACAGACCATCTTATGGAATTGGAAAAAGAAGAACCCTAAACCCAGTGGAATAAAAGAAATAGCCAAAATTAAAGCAGAGATTAATGAAATTAAAAACAAAAAAAATCATTCAGAAAATTAACAAAACAAAAAGTTGCTTTTTTGAAAAAGTAAATAAAATAGATAAACCTTTGGCCAGACTAATTAGAAGCAGTAAAGTAAAATCTCTAGTAACCTCAATCAGAAATGATACAGGAGAAATAATAATAGATGCCACAGAGATACAAGAGATTATCTCTGAATACTATAAGAAACTCTATGCCCAGAAATTTGACAATGTGAAAAAAATGGATCAATACTCGGAAACACACCCTCTCCCTAAACTTAATCAAGAAGAAATAGACGACCCGAATTGACCAATTTCAAGCACTGAGATCAAAGAAACAATAAAATATCTCCCAACCAAAAAATGCCCTTATCCAGATAGCTTCATACCAGAATTCTATCAAACCTTCAAAGAAGAGCTTATACCCATACTTCAGAAATTATTCCAAAACATTGAGAAGGAAGGTATCTTCCCCAAAACATTCTTTTTTTTTTTTTTTGCAGTTTTGGCCAGGGCTGGGCTTGAACCCGCCACCTCTGGCATATGGGGCTGGTGCCTACTCCTTTGAGCCACAGGCACCACCCCCCAAAACATTCTATAAAGCAAACATAACCCTGATACCAAAACTAGGAAAAGATTCAACTAAAAGGAAAACTACAGATGAATTTCACTAATGAATACAGCTGCAAAAATTCTCAACAAAATCCTAGACAACAGATTACAGCTTATCATTAAAAAAGTCATACATCATAAGCAAGTATGTTTCATCCCAGGGATGTAAGACTGGTTTAACATATGCAAGTCCATAAACATAATTCACCATATCAACAGAAGCAAAAACAAAGACCATATGATACTCTCAATAGATGCAGAAAATGCATTTGATAAAATTCAATATCCTTTTCTAATTAGAATTCTGAAGAATATAGGCATTGACGGCACATTTCTTAAACCAATAGAAGTCATCTACTGCAAACCCACAGCTAATATTTTACTGAATGTAGTAAAACTGAAAGCTTTTCCACTCAGAACTGGAACAAGAAAAGGTTGTCCTCTAACACCACTACTATTCAACATAGTGTTGGAAGTTCTAGACAATACAATCAGGCAAGAGAAGGTAATAAAGGGCAAATGGGGGCAGATGAAGTGAAACTCTCCCTCTTTGCCGATGATATGATCTTATGCTTAGCAAACCTCAAAGACTCAACAACAAGATTCCTGGAAGTCATTGAAAAATACAGAAATGTCTCAAGATGTGAAATCAATGTTCACAAATCAGTAGCCTTTGTATATCCTTATAACAGCCAAGATGAGTAGCTAATCAAGGACACAATTCCCTTCTCAGTAGCTTCAAAGAAAATGAAATACCTAGGAATGTACCTAACGAAAGAGGAAAAGGACCTCTATAAAGAAAACTATGAAACCCTTAGAAAAGAAATAGCAGAAGATATTAACAAAAGGAAGAACATACCATGCTCATGGCTGGGAAGGATCAACAATGTTAAAATGTCTATACTTCCCAAAGCAATCTACAGATTCAATCCCATTCCTGTTAAAATACCAACATTATACTTTCAAGATTTAGAAAAAATAATTCTTCATTTTATATGGAACCAGAAAAAAACCTGTATAGCTAAGGCAATTTTTAGTAATAAAAACAAGGCCAGGGCATTAGCCTACCAGACTTGAGGTTGTACTACAAGCCCATAGTGATGAAAACAGCACAAAAATAGAGACATAGACATCTGGAATTAAATAGAACACCATGAGATGAGACTAAAATCTTACAGCCACCTGATTGTTGACAAACCAAATAACATTCACTGGGGGAAAGAATCCCTATTCAATAAGTGGTTCTGGGAGAACTGGATAACCATGAGTAAAAGACTGAAACTGAACCCACACCATTCTCCACTCACTAAAATTGATTCAAGATGGATAAAAGATCTAAATCTAAGTCATGAATCAATAAAAATCCTCAAAGAAAGTGTAAGGAAGACACTCGAAGATATCAGCCTGAGGAAAGATTTTATGAAGAAGACTTCTGTAGCAATTGCAACAAGAACAAAAATAAACCAATGGGACTTAATTAAACTGTAAAGCTTCTGTACAGCTAAGGAGACAACAACCAAAGCAAACAGACAACCTTCAGAATGGGAAAAGATATTTGCATATTATGAATTGGACAAAAGCTTAATAACTAGAATCTACAGAGAACTCAAATTAAGCAACAAAATAAAAGTCAACAACCCCTATATCACTGGGAAAGTGAGATGAATAGAACCTTCTTTAAAGAAGACAGACAAATGGCTAACAAGCATATGAAAAAATGCTTATCATCCCTAATTATCAGAGAAATGGAAATCAAAACCACTCCAAGATATCACCTAACCCCAGTGAGGATGGCCCGCATCACAAAACTCAAAACTACAGATGCTGGTGTGGTGGTGGGGAGAAGGGCACTTTTACACTGCTGGTGGGGACTGCAAACAAATACAACCCTTTGGAAAGGAAGTATGGAGAACTCTCAAAGAACTCAAACTAGACCTCCCATTTGATCCTGCAATCCTATTATTGGGCATCTTCCCAGAGGAAAAAAATCATTTTACCATAAGGGCATTTGCACTAGACTATTTATTATAACTTAATTTACAACCAAATTGTGGAAAAAACTTAAATGTCCACCAATCCTGGAATGGATTAACAAGCTGTGATATATGTATACCATGGAATACTATACAGCTACTAAAAAAGATGGTTACTTTACATCTTTTATATTAATTTGGGTGGGATGTAAATACATTCTTCTTAATAAAGCACCACAAGAATGGAGAAGCAAGAATCCAATGTACTCAAGTCTGATATGAGGACACTTGATGCTAGTCCATGGTGGGGAGAGGGGGAATGGAGGAAGGAAGAGAGGGAAGGAGAGAGGAGGGTGTGGGGCTACAGTGTGTGACACACCTCCCCGGGGGCAGGACACTATTAATAGAAGGACTTCACCCAGCAAACTCAAGCAGTATAACCTGACTCATTGTACCCTCAATGATTCCCCAATAATAATAATAATAATAATAATAATAATGATTAGGCAAGCAAAATTACATGCAACACTGTCCACCTTTTAGAGACATGAAGTGGGAGAATACTTTGTGAAATTAATACAGTTGATGGAAATTACAGGAGAATACTTTAAATCCCACTGAAAATTCATACTAAAACAGCAAGAGTGTTTTCTTGTTAGTCAAAGGAAATAAATTTTTTTTAAAGCATGTTTGCCTTTGATTCAAGAATTAACATTAACAAAATATAGTTCATCAGAAGGCGCCTGTGACTCAAAGGAGTAGTTCACCGGCCCCATATGCCGGAAGAAGTGGGTTCAAACCCAGCCCAGGCCAAAAACTGCAAAAAAAAAAAAAAAAGGTTAATCAATCTATGCATTAGCATCTCATTTTCCTTCCATGAAACAAAGGGAGGCAAGCAAAAAGCAACAGACAAATGAAATATGTATTATGACATAGTTACCTTTTTTCAGTAAGGTATGAAACCTTTTTGAGAGATTTCCATTCAAAAATGCTGAAAGGAAAATATTTACATTCTTAAGAAAAAAAGTTTTTTTTGAGACAGACTGTCACTATGTCTCCCTGGGTACCTCTCTGGAGGTGGTGGAGTGCTACCCATGGGCTACTTCCATGCAGGGTTTGTTTTATCCTTTCTCAGAATTGACTGCCCTCTACCTCAGTCTTTACAAAACATTAGGAGACTTCTCAGTACTCTTTGGCTTCCATTCAGCCAGGTATAGGAGCTGTTTCCTTCTGCTTCTTGTTTCTCTGTTTGGGTACCCCCATACAAAAGCTGTTTTGGGTGGGGTTGGTTTGCTTGTTTGTTTGTTTGTTTTGAGACAGAGTCTCACTTTGTTGCCCTCCATAAAAGTGCCTTGGTGTCACAGTTCACAGCAACTTCCAACTCTTGGGCTTAAGCAATTCTCTTGCCTCTCTTGTTCCTGACTTTAACTGGAATATTTCTAAAGATTCACCATGATATAGTATGTTTAGTGCAGGACTGACTTGCTTTAAGTAACAGTTAGTTGAGGCCTTCAACATGTAAGCAATAAACAATAGATATTATTTATTATTTGGAAAATCCCAAGTAGCTGGGACTACAGGTGCCCACCACAATGCCCAGCTATTTTTGGTTGTAGTTATCATTGTCATTTAGCAGGTCCTGGCAGGGCTCGAACCTGCCAGCCTTGGTGTATGTGGTTGGTGACCTCCCCATTGAGCTACGGGCACCGAGCCTGCATGTTTAAAATATTAATGCTCACTTTTCTATAAAAATGATCGTAGTCAGAGAACAACCCCATCACCCAATAAGGGTATGAAAGTCAGGTGTTTCAGCGTATGTGAAATTGGTACCGGTGAGCCTTATTCTTTAGCACTTCCTAGCTGTATGTCCCTGGGAGAGTTATTTAAACTTTTTGGGAATAAGTTTTAGAAAGTTATCTATGAAAAAGTCTTAGAAGTAGGCCTTTCAAGTCATAAGAAGTTTGTAACAAATGTTAGCTATGTTGTAACAATAATAATAATAGAAACTATTATGAAATATCTCTTGTTTAGTTAGAAGCTAATTATCTGCTGTTATAAATTTCAACCTTGTCTCTGAAGATCCTGTCAGTTATAAGTCACACAGTTGCAACTCCACAGGATTGCATAATGGCTATAACTTGTTCTTAGCTAGTTGGTAAGATCACTGAAAGTAGGGAATGCATTTTCTACACACTTACAGACCCTGGTAAAATGAGCTCCATACTGTTTTAAGAGAGAATCTTTCTCTTCCTTTATAAAAAGGAAGTAAATATGTTATTTCAAAATTGAGTTTAGTGACATCAGTCACCTTTCTTTAGTGTTCAACTAAGTTTTACTAGTGTGTTCCTAATTTAATGATACCAAAGTGATTACAAAATGGTACCATATCTCCTCCCCTTTTGGAAGTTGAAGCATGGTTGCAGAAATAAGAAACAGAATAATACATGGAAGAATCACATTCCTAATGGCACCAACCACACAGTTAACAAGACAAGGAAGGAGAGAGAACAGTATAGAAATCTTATGACAAAAGATTTGCTGCATGGAGGTGGGTATGGAAGGCTGCCAGGAAAAAGGAGGGAATTCTGGGCTTAAAAGCACATTGTTCATTTTTAGCTTTCTCTTCCTGCTTCCTGGATAACATGAATTGAGTCTATCATGTGTCACTTCGCTAGTCAAGATAATTCTGTGGGGTTTTTTGTTTTGTTTTGTTTCGAGGCAGAGTTTCACTTTGTCGCCCTCGGTAGAGTGCCATGCATCACAGCTTACAGCAACCTCCAACTCTTGGGCTTAAGCGATTCTCTTGCCTCAGCCTCCCGAGTAGCTGGGATTACAAGAATTCTGTGTTCTTTTTCAAACAATGCTGACTTCTTGTTCTTTTAATTATTTTTAGCTTTGAACAATATTGCTGCCTGAAGTTGTCACTTTCTTAAGCTCACAACATTAATAAATCTTTTTTATTATTTTTTTATTTTAGAAAAATACACAAAAAGTAAAACCACAAGAGAACAAAAATCTTCAATTGTAAACACAAAAATGGTAAAAACCAAAGGTAAATAATCTGCACTAACTGATTCAACATGTATTTAATGAATTTTACTATGTGTGAGACACTGTGCCATCCACAGGTTTAGAGGTGAGGGTTGATATCAGCCCCTGCCCTAAGGATCTCTGGTCTTAGTGAAAGACCTTTCACTATCTCTGTGAAATAGTACCAAAACTAAATAATTAGAATGTAATAGGAGACTTCCAAAAAATGAAATAGCTTGCCACTATCAATAATTATAACTATATTTATTGACATGAAAATCTTTTCATAAGACATTAAGCTAAAAAGATTATAAAATATATGATTCCAACCTAGTGATTTCACAAACCCATATATGTCTTTATGTAAACATTCTACATTTATATCTATCTATATTTACACTCAGAAGGTTACAGGTCTAAATGAAAATACTATAATTATGTCTGGGTGGTAGGAGTATGAGTGCTTCTTTTACCTTCTTTTTTATTATCGATATTTTCCAATTTTGTTTGTTTGATTTAAGAGGCACTAAAATGCAGCATGATATTGCAGTGATGAGTATCAAAAAGCTACTGAGAAAGCTAATGAGAAAAATTATGCTAAATAAATAGGCAAAATCCAAATACAACAGTGTTTGGGGGCATCAGAACAGGCCCTCCAGTATTCTGTGCTTTTGCAACTTCCTCTTGTTTCTTTTCTGTTTGTAAAATGGGGCAAATAAGAATATCTTCCGCATAGGGACACTCTGCGTATTAAAGAGTTATTCTATGCAAAGTTCTCAGAATAGTGAGAACAATGCAAACAAGAGGAAGACGTGAAAGCACTGAATATTGCAAAATTTACAAATGAGCCTATGTATTCAGCTGGGGTAAAAGAGTGTCAACAATAAACGGACTTTGGAATTATATGAATATAGGAGATAGTTTGGCTTGAAACAGGAAGTAAAAGGGACCTATAAAACTCAGGTAAATAGCTGACACTGGCGCAGAGGTTGGAGAAGAGAAAGAAATTACAGAGGTGGCAAAGGAACAGCGTAAGTCCACTGAAACTTCATTGCCTATCTCTGCGCCCAGATCAAGGGGCACAAAGGGGGATGGTGTACCTTTGGGGGGGTCTCTGACGTATTCCATCCTCTAGGCTGGGGAGATAAAACAAATTCTTGTGTCTGTGTTGGGGTCAGTAGACAAATGAGGGACTATAAAGCCATGAGACTAGTGAAACAGGAAAAAAGGAAATAGGAAAGGAATGAAAAGTCAGCTGCTATGAAAGGGGTAAAAGGAACTGTAAGAAAGAAATTTCAAAAGCTGATACTAAGAAAAGAGACATTGCAGGTCCAACTTATGCCATTCTAGGAACATTCATCAACAGAGAGGTGGCAATGCCTGGATGATGATGTGGCTACCACAGCACTACATAGCACAGCAGAAATACCCAAGCACTTGGTTTTGTAATACATTTTAATTCAGGTGCTTCATTCTGGCAAAAAAAAAAAAAAAAAAAAAAAAAAATGGGGGAAAAATCATTCATTTTCACTAGGTTGGCATTCGGGGAAGTTTATATACCTGTATACCTGAGGAGTTCTCAGGTGATTTTGTAGAAATGATTCAGTTCTATGTGTACTGGGTACATTGCACGATATGCTACTAGATATTCTCTAAGACAGTAGTCATCTTCACTCTGCTGAAACTGAATTTAATGTGACATCAAGGAGAAAAAGTAAAATTTTTGAATTTTTATTTGAAATATAATCAAAGCACAAATGGAGAGCTTTTCTTTTATCACTATAATCTCATTCTTTTGATCTAACCAGATCTTCTATTTTTTTTATTTTTTATTTTTTATTGAGTCATAGCTGTGTACAATAATTCAGTCATGGGGTACAGTGTGCGGGCTTCACATACAATCAGAGATATTTTTATCAACCTGATTGATATAACATTCATGATATTTTCTCATTTACTAT